>JAEAOA010001490.1:7500-145000 GCA_016746295.1 Potamilus streckersoni | reverse complement strand
TATGCTACCAGATCATTAATGAATCCATCTAAGTCATCTACAGACGGGGCTTCATCCATATCTGTGATAAAATCAATAATATCGTCACCGTCTTTATTAACTGATTTTGCTTTCTCGTTAAAATCCTTAAGTATTTCGTAACAATGCTGATCATCTACAGACTTTGCTATTAAATATAGTTTGTTCCACCTCAAACACCTCATTATTAAATTTAACAATAATTGTGTTTTATCTGATCCAGATGGATCTATTATAATCATTCTTATCGAATTTGGTAATGCTGGATGGTGCTTCACTGGTTCCTGTTTTTGTGTAGCCGAAAAGTCAATTATTGTATCCATATTATTAATAATACGAGTCTATATTGTGTTCGATGTAAATCTTCTACACCTACCACAGGGTTAACAACAATAATAACGAAAAATAAACGACATGCATTAACAGGTAAATGTGTAAAACGTGGTACACAAAAATATAAATTTATCTCAGGGACAACAAAGATAGGTGGGGATATTGCTGCTTCTTTAGGAAAATTACATGGATTACCTTGGTCTAAGTATGTTGGTGAGAAACACCTTCCTGGATATAATTACTGTGGTCCTGGAACTCGTCTCGATATCAGACTCGATAACCAAGATCGACCAAGACCAGGAGAGTATCCAGTAAATAAGATCGATCAAGCATGTCACAATCATGACGTTGCGTTTAGAAATCCTGATTAGCAACAACGGCATCTTGCAGACGTGAAATTGATTCATGAAATATATTCTATACCTAATAAATCTGTTAGAGAGAAACTTGCTAGTTTCCTAATAAAATCTGCTATGAAAAGTAAAATAGTGTTAGGGGCTGTTAATTAATTGTATATTATTATAATGGAATTTATTTATTATAGCCCAAGTGGGTATTGGAAAGCTAAAGCAGCGATCACTAAACTTGCTAAATCAGCAAAAGTTTCACGTTCTATTGCTGAAAATTGGTTAGCACGACAGGCAATATGGCAAATTTATTTAAAACCACCAAAAATAATTCAATATGCACATTTTGATGTCAGTGTTCCTAACGAAGTTCATCAAGCAGATATTTTTTTTTTACCACACGATACTATTAAAACACTTGGACGAAAGTCACTCACGTACAAATACGCATTGACTATTGTTGACGTTGCAAATAGATATAAAGAAGCTGAACCATATATCAACAAAGACATCATCTGAAGTTGCATCTGCGTTCGAACGAATTTATCAGCGAGGACAATTACAATGTCCAAAAACTACTACAGGTTGATCCTGGGAAAGAATTGTTTGGTGCAGTATCATCGTTGATGAACAGGCACAACGTTAAAATCAGACAAGGACACATGGAGATTCATCGTGATCAGCCAATCGTTGAAGGATTTAATCGAACACTTGCAGAGCGATTATTTGGTTGTCAATATGCAAAGGAAATATCTGCTGACTTTAAGACAAACGATAGATCTCGTGAATGGGTTGCGAGGTTACCGAATGTGATAGCTGCGTTGAATAAGGAAGTTACTCGTGCAACTTCTATGAAACCGTCTGATGCGATCACAAAAAAATATATACCGATAAAACGAAAATTTATTTCTCAACCAGTACTAGGTAATGTTACGGTTAGATATTTATACGAACCTGGCGAACTCGAAGGAGGCAGAAAAAGGCCACTGATCCTATTTGGAGTGTGACCACACACAAAATATCCACCGTGGTAAGGTCCACAGGTAGACCTGCAATCTACAGATTAGATTCAACTGCTCCTCAACTCGAGATTCTGCGAGATAAATTAAATTTGACCACACAATACGATCATTTACTATCCAAACTTTAGTATGAGTGATAGATAATCCCTGCGACGAATGAATCGTTATAGCGTACATAACGTCCATGGCGATTTATACATGTTTAACGCGTTCTCGACAACATCAACAGCGATAAGGACAATATCATTTAACACAAGATTTTGTATTCGGACACTCAGTATCTGCACTAGGAATCTTAACATCAACATTTTGTTGTATAGTATCTGCAGGGCGATAACACAACGGTACAGGTAACTTTGGGAATTTTTCTTTGTGTAACGCATATAATTTCTTTTGTAGTTTGTCACGAACGATTTTTCTACTGGCAACTATCAAATCAGCAGGTTTCCATAGGGTCCAAAAATCATTCATGGATGTTTCTGGAATTATCTCACGCATTACTTCACACTGTTTTTTTATATGGTTGTAGTCGTATTAATCTTTTGAATTTTTTTAGCGACTTATCAACAGCTCTATGATCATCAAATATTACTTCATAATGATCTACACTGTTCTTTAGCTACTCTTGTGGAGACTGTTCAACAAAGGGTGGTGGTTGACAATGATCACCACACATAATCACAGCAGTATTCTTTAGTAACAACCAATCAATAAATATTTGTAATACATCCAGAGGCATCGTGCATATCTCGTCCAATATGATAATTTTAGGTATATATTTTTCACCCATTCGTGATGAGGTCCATATATCTTCGCACCATCTAAAGAAACTATGATATGTACAAGACTTTACATTTCGTTGCTTTATTTCCCTGGCGAGTTTGTGCGTTGTTGTTAAGACAATCATATCTAAACTCATGAATAAGTTAATCGCGCGTGTTGTTTTACCTGAACCTCCACATCCATTAAGATAAACGGTGTTATGTCTAGATACAGGATCATACACGGATGACGCAGATGATTTTGATACTTGATTATTTCTGTAATATGTTTCCTTAATTTTAACATCGGCTGATTCACAATAACTAAGTATATTTTCTTGTTTTATCCTCCACGTTCCCCATTCACCATTACCGAGATTTAATGAATCTTTATAATTTTTGTGTATAAAAAATGAATATGTCGTAACTCTAACAGCGTAACGAGGAAATCTGTTTATCATCGATAATAGATTTATCGAAACATAAGGTAGCATCGGAGATCTTAGATGAGTAAACTGCGGTGACTCGCCATCAGTATAGCTCACAATGGTATCTAGTTTTGTCTTGTCTGATAAATAAGCATTACATCGACTTATAAATTTGTTTTTCTCCATCGTATCAGCGATTATAAAATCGAGTTCAGCATCATCCATGATCAATCTTGTACAATTTCGTTTATGATCATGTGATCCTCCTTGTGTTAACTTACCGATTATTTTTCTGCCGAGATCTTTTGCAAATTTCTCATTGTGTGTAGCAGGTTCTGGTAACCAAAGTTGCTTTTGCACGCGATATGATATAATAGCTTCAGATACCTTCAACAATATTAAAACTCCAGCATCGAGCATATATCTTAGCAGAACTATTGGAGCCCAACATTTTTCAGTGAAATGTTTTCCAAACCACGCATAAACAATCTTATGAAGACCTTCTCTAAACTCAAACGACTCTACATAAGCAAATCCTGTTAAATCAAAATCTGGTAAGGGTCCATTTATCGCAACTCTGGTCATGTCATGTGTAGGATGTCCAAATTTATTAAAGTATTCAGAGCACTCTCCATATCCAAGAAAACTCCCAGGATAACACGCTACCATATCAACTGAGATGACGTCATTGTAATTATATTTAGTATTTCACAATCCGCCGTGCCAGAATTCTATACAACTTCAAGAAATTATGATCGTGTCGGTTTGCACGAGTTTGTCTCCTGAGCGAAATGAGCAGCAACCGATGGTATGGTAAAACAATTACTTAGTAATTGTCTAACTTTGACATCGTCAGAAGTATATTTCAGCGCAAGGTTTTCTATTTCTTTATAAAGAGATTCTGTACGATAAATATCACCGCTAGATCGTACACACTGATCATAATAATCATATTCAGAACTCTGAAATAACCACACTGAAACAGGATCATATTTACTAATATCACTGATAGCATTGAATGCATCATCGTGGTAAAATTTAACCTTTCTTTCTCGTGGAAATACAGTTACAGCATCAGTCCATGTGTGCACGTTACAATCAATAATATTTATAGAAGCTCCTCTAGATTTATATTTTGTTTTGTGCAAATCTCTCCTGTCAACGACTTCACTGTTATTGGAAATCTTAATAACTTTTCTAGCTCAGCAACGTCGTTAATAGACGCTCCAGTATCTTTAACTTTTTCAGCCCACATATTTACTTTTTTACGCCTTAAATCTGTTAAATCATTTTGCCCGAATTGCGTTTGTGAAGTGTTCGCTCTGCTACACAGTTTTTCTCGACATTTTCATTTTCTTGAGATCCTTTAGGTTAGGTTTATCATTTAACGCATAGAGTGCATACATAACAGCAGTTACTCGATAAGATCGCTCATAATAAGCCTTGTCTATGCCAGTGAGTATTCCTGGTTTGGAATTTCTACCAAGGATAATATTATTCCCTGATTTCTGGACTGAATCGCGTTTGTCTCGGATGATCAAGATATCATCCTCTGTAATGATTTCTCTTGCTCGTTTGTCATTCATAATATAGATATCATTTCCAATCCTGAATGTGGACCACTCATGAACTGCACCATCGTGGCGGAACTCCTTCTTGGCTTTACTAATGCGTTTAGTTATATCCTCATTTGTTAAAGCTAGATCTTTCATTGAGAAACTAAATTTGTGTAGCCTGTCAAGATCAAATCTAGATGCGGCAGGCTCAATTGCGGATAATTCCTGCATATTATAATTAAGGCAAATATGTATCTAAATTGAAGTATTAATCATTTATATATGATTCAACCAAATCACAATTGCAGCTGGCTTAAGATTGGTCACACGTCTCCGTGTAACAAAAAAAATGTGTAAACGACTTCTGCAGTTAGCACATGCAATGCGTTAGAAACGGAAGTCTAGGACCTACACCGTGCATACGGTGTTGTGTTGATGTGCGAGGAAAGACCCACCTTTGTGCGCAATGTGGTGGTAAAAGATACAGGAGTTAAATAGATATTACAATAAAAAATATAACTCTGAATCTATTGTAAAACGCGAATAAGATTATTTAACTAGATTTTCAAAGCAATGATTTAACCAAATAGTACAAAGTATATAAATGGAGCAAAATGAGTTTGTGTCACATCCGATTCTTACCAATTATGAAGCGGATTGTAATGGTATCATTAGGAATTGCAGATTGAAAAAACCAATAGGTAGTGATAACAATGCTGGTTATCTTGCGTTTAAAGCCAGCGGAAAATCATCTATCACACAGATTTGTGGTCGAATGTTTCTTGGGACCGATCAAAGATGGGTATGTGATGGACCACATAAACAACAATAAACTTGACAAATCACTTCAAAATTTACGTGTTCTTACGCAAAGTGAAAACTGCAGATTTGGAAACACAGGTTTTGCAAGATATACTGTAAGACCTGTTTAATCAGCAAATTCATCATCAGGAGAAGAAATTATATTCAAGTCAATTTATTCCGCTAGTAAATATTTTAACATAGCGCCCTCCTCAGTGAAACGTTTAGCTGATGGTGTTATTAGATCTACTTATTCCTTAAAATTTGGACAAAATATCCTATTCAGGTACTAAGATAATTAAGCGAGACCTAGGCAAGGATAAAACGTTTCAGTATTGTAGATTATTATGCAATCTGCACATATCGGAAATATTATAAGATGGTTCTCCACAAAGATACATAAACTGAATTAGGTATCATGAAACAATTCTCTACTTAATCAGATTTAATTATCTTTTATTTTGTTCGATGTTTATCAAATTTGTTGTTTTTTTGCGCTATTTTTCAGGCAATTTAGTCGATTTATCATTTTTTGTTGAGTTTACGCGTTTTTGTTGGGTGAAAACCCCAGGTGTGTTAACGGGAATTAACATTTTAAATTTGTTTGTGAAATACTGGTTATTTTGAAAGTATTGTGTAGACTTTATGATCAGTTTGTTATAGAATTATGATAAAAATACCGGAAAAGTCAGTATTTGACAAAAAAATTCAAAATCTAATGCTAATTTCCGTTAACATCCCTGGGGTTTTCAACCAACAAAAACGAGCAAACTTAACAAAAGTCTTTATTCGCACACTTATAATCAGATATATCATAATTCTTTGATGGAGAATCACTTTATACTAATGATTGATAACATAGTAACGTTTTACAAACCTACCAGTGGTCTTTTCAATTCTAATTCGGTAACTCATTCTATACTGATAAAATAATACTTTACCTATTATTTATGTAAATCCGCGTACTGCATGCTTTGTTTTTACATAACTTCCGCGTACAGTTGTCCAGTTGCTTTCCTTAACGCCATTCCAGCAGCAATTCCAACAGCGTCTAAAGCAGCAGCTTTTGAAACAGCAGGGGCTGCAGCGGCTATTATTGCTGGTATAGCTGCGAGAAGGGGAAATATACCACCCGTTTTAAAAGTATTTTTATAGCGCCTGCAGAAAGACTAAGTTTGACGCCTTTATTTGATTTCGTTGCTTCATTAAAGTTTTTGAATTGTCGATCGGTCAACGATAATTTATTTGAACCGCTCATCTGTTCTTTTTACAACGATATTTTTATTTCACAGTTATTGTTTAATGCTGATTGCAGTCTTTTGACCTGATCCGACTCACACTAACGTGATGATATAACATTATGATTATTATGAGCGATCTAATTACATGTTCTCTACTGGCGCATCAATGACTCTCATTCGTCCACCAACACCTTCGAGTAACATTGATTTATCACTGAGTATTACAGCAATTGCTATGTAATTAGGAATAGCTCCAACATCTCTATTGACACGAGCTCAGAAATGTATATATACAACAAATTGTCTGGTTAAATCAAATGTTCCAGTGAAAAGTAATAAATCGGATACATAGTTGTAAAATTTAGTTGTGATATATGTAAACCAGTATCAACGTTTTGATCACGTCCCATGAGACGTGACGATGATACGCACGTGCTACATGATTTTGATCGAAATTTAACAAAATGTCCTCAGATGGTTCTTGATGTTCACTTATTCTTAATGAAACCACAGAAACAACGAGATTATCAAATACCATAATACTACGCGTTTGATCATTTACTCGTGCAGTATCTTGAAATGCAATAAATATGTGTCGCGGTGCAGAAATACCTTGCTGAGAAGCTATCTGCCATGTAAATAAACCGTTAATATTACTCTGGATAGCATCTGTGGTCATTGCTAACCATGATAACGATGATTTACCACCTTGCTCCATGAAAGAAAGTAACCGTTGTTCTTCAGATATCGAGGGGGATATTACTGCCATCCACAGGGAAAGTTTTGTTAGTACTACAATACCAGGATCATCAGCGGGTCTCCATATTGCATCATCGTCTGTACTTTTTCGTACGAGTACAACTGTATGTTTAGATCCCAAAACAACCTTTTGTACATGTCTTCAGAATCCAAAGATATGTGACTGTGGAATTGCACATGAAAATGCTCTCCTATTTCCTTTTGTCATCGCTCGACGTGATCTAAATCCTAAGTTGAAATCTGGATCTACATTAATAATAATTGATAATCATTCTCTCTACATCTGCTACGGCGTTTCTGGCAAAGTTCTGTGTCGTCCTATTTCATATTGTTGGTATTCTTGGAGAATTAAAGGTGTCTTTTACAAACATAATTGATGGACCAGCTGATCTTGAATAATCGTCACTGTATCTTGCAAGACAAAGTATTGTTGTAGCAATGTCAACGTCTTTTTGAATTGATTTAATATTTTTTCCCGTCAATCATGTATGTAGCGCTATCAATCAATGCCATAATACCATTATTAACAAAACCAACACTAATATCGGCTGCATATTCAGTATTATCATCTTTTAAAATTTCACCTTCGATTTCAATAAATGCTTCAGCGGGTAAGAAATATCTACTTGTATCCTGAACCTGTAGTTCAATTCGTCCACGTTGATTTTGTATTCGGGCGTCATAAGAATAATACTGATAATCGCGCACAGACTCATCTTTGAGAACCGGTGCGTCCATGTCAAATGCGTGGTCAGATATGCGCTTAAATATCTTTATTATTATCATTTTCGTCTAACACGAAGATTACTTCGATAAGTGAGACCACTTCCTGCTATCAGACTAGTGGTTATAATTTTTTCTTTTTCCGACACTGGGAAATCAACTAACTCCGCTAGTTTTTGATTAGCGGCTTGATTTATTATTTTACTTTCTCTTGCGGGCATCACTTCAGTGCTGGGCAATTTCACTGGTTGGGGTCGGACGGGTTGTGATTTGCGTACTAATCGCCTTAGTCTATTTTTGATCGCTGAGAATGTTTTGCTAGCAAGGTTATCAGCAGTGTCTATACCTTTTTCACGAACAACATCAATAGCTTTCATACCCAGCTGCTTTCCAATAGGTATTGCTTTTGGGGTTATTCTTCTAAATAGACCCTGAACAATATCACCTAGTCCATCTTCGTAGGTTGCTTTGTATACTGGTAATCGAGAGTTTATTACCCTAACCATGGTAGGTCCACTTTGAGCACCATGCACAATCATTTTATTATTAATTAACTTTATCACTAATTGTATCGAATCACTATGACTTAGTCACTATAATAATCATCAGCAATTTCATTATTGAGAGACTGATACACATTAATATCCATAATACCGCCACTAAATAATCGTTTACAAACATCTGCTGCTTCATTAATGATTTATGATGAATTATTACAAGCTCGTTTTCCTCTAATGAGGATTTCTAATCGATCAACATCAGCAAGGATATTATTGGGACAAGTAATATGACCACTTCCTAGACCACTTCCAGTTGCACCAGAAGGGTCTTGAAATTCTTCTTCTTCCTCTTCAGTTGGTTTCGATGGTAGTTTTTCCTGTTTTAGTTGTAGCTTTTGTTGTACTTGTCGTTGTGCTTGTTGTGATGATGGTGGTCTAGATTGTTGTGGTGCTGGTTTATCTAGTGGTTGTAATCTAAGTTGCGGTGATGGTATTAATTCTGAATATTCACTAGATGATTGTTCAAATGATTTCTGTGTTTTTTGTTTTAGATGTTTTATCTCCTCTCTTCTTGGTTTGATTAAATTATCAATTACCTTAGCATAATCCTGATATGATGGATCATCAGCTCTAGCTTGTTTAACATTCATGTATATGCAATAGAATACTTTTTGCCACTGTTCACGGGTTTTAATATCCTTTCTTTCGCGTCCAGGTTTCATTAATTCACCTCTTCGGTTAAAACTACCCATAGCAAATTTAGCTAATTGATCTAGTTTTATAAAGTTCTTAATTGACTTAATAATATCTTCATCAATTTTATCTGTCAATTCAACTGCTGGTTTTAGTAGTGCTACAGCACCTTCTTCTGCTTGGACTGCATTCTCAGGTATTTCCAGGACTGGCATTGCAGCAGCTATTTCGGCTGGAAGTTATTCAAAAATCGTTTTTGTTTTCTTAGTTCTTTTTGCTATTTTTTCACTTGCTTCAGCTGTTTTCTCTAACAGAGGTTGAATATCTTTAGTTGTATCAGTAATAGGTTTAAATAATTGTTTTGTATCCTATTCAAATTCAACTTGAGATTCCTTGCGCGATTGTAATTGTTCTTTAACATAATCACAAACAGGTAGATATTTTTTGAATTGCCTCTAATCGCTCTAGAGCTAATTTAGCTGAGTGTGGTTCTCTAATACTCATTATTGATAATATTTATAATGGCTGTCTAATTCATAGCAGCAGAGAGGATGAAGGATAACAATTGAGTCGCTTTACTCATAAACAAAATCGCCTGACAATCATAAAAATACGCCAACAAAAATAAACTAACCAAAGATTTTTATTATACGATTAAATACATAATCGTGTAGAAAGAGACTTTGGTTTAGCGTTGTTGACGTTTTATTTTCTCAGTCTCTGCAGGAACCTTTATTTGTTATAACAAACGTCTCAGGCAAAGTTGTCTGTTCACCCTCTCTGCTGCTATTTATAACCTTTGTACATTTACAAAGCATAATGACAATAGATTAAAGTTTACCATGTGTTTTAATTTTTGCAGCTTCTTTTGTAGAATTGACACAATAAATTCAAAACCTTCAAGTTTTCCATTAAGTATATTAAATACACCACTCAAATAATATTTCTGTGTAACACATTAAGCTGTGGGTTTATTGTCAATATAAATAAAGTTGTCACTGAAAATATAAAAAGCACTCTATTTATCAGCTTTCTCCGTCGTCAACGTGCTCACGTTCTAACACTTGGAATCTTATTGGCATATCAAATAGCGTGGTTCTGAAATTGATAAACATCATAAAATGGAAGAAACTTTAATGCATAGAGACTACATAATCAATTCATTGGAAATATTTCTGTTATCTCTCTTTCAGCCGGTAATGTGGTAATCTCTGAGAAAACAAATTCATATCGTTTTCCTTTCATCGAAATGTTTATAGAACTGTTCTAGTCCTTCGAGAAGGAAAGGAACCTACATATAATTATGTAGGCAAAGCACACCTATTGTTCATCATGTTAAGTTTTCCACTAAAACTGTTAATAGTAGTTATTTGTCTCTTTTATCAAAAAAGTAGCTAATGTGAACGAAAGAGTTAAAATATCATTTCACATGTACATTGTAAAGTGTACCTTTGTAAACCGTCACCAGTGATATGTATTTAATTTTGTGGCTAATTAGGATGTTTTGTGAGTAACTGAAGGTATGGTTAGGAGTTTAGAAGCAGTGTCTCATTACTTAGCATTCCAGTCACACAACCGAAAGCTAGCAGGCTAGAGCCCTGATAGCATATCATTCTAAGTCGGGTACAAGTCATTTTACCACAATTGGATCTGCAACCTTTCCTGCTTTTGCTTATTATTCATAGATTTTCTAACTAAGTATTCCACTAGTGATCAAATAACAAATGCATCATACTTCCCTTTCGCCAATATGATTTTGACGGGAATGTCTCCACTATTTCATCTTATTACTTTTGATACTGCTAGTAGCCAGGAGACACAAATACCACCACCAATATTAACGTTTGTGCTTTATACTATCGATGCTAGAATTACTACTGCTGTTACTACAACTGCAACTTCCGTTACTAGAACTACTATTTCCGTTAATCGAACTACAACTTTCGTTACAAGAGCTACAACTTCCGTTACTAGAACTACTACTTCCGTTAATCGAACTACTATTTCTGCATTTATTACAATTACTTCCGCTACTTACTGCTACAACTATTGATGCTACTATAACTCTAGTTGCGGTTATATGTCACTAGATTGCTCTTGCTGCTGTCAGAATCAATGTTTGTTACCAATTCTACACTTCATACTACTACTAATTCTACCAGTAGTAATACTAATACTATAACAAATTCTACTCCTAATACTATTACCAAAACTACTACTAATAATACTACCAATGCTACTACTAATACTATTACCAATGCTACTGCTAATACGGCTACCAATGCTACTACTAATACTACTACCAATTCTACTACTAATACTACTACCAATGCTACTACTAATACTACTACCAATGCTACTACTAATACTGCTACCAATGAAATTACCAATGCTAGTGCTAATACTACTACCGAAACTAATATCAAAATTACTACTATTACTACCGGTACTACCAATACTGTTACAATGATACTACTACGGCTACCAATGCTACTTCTAATACTATTACAATGCTACTACTAATACGGCTACCGATGCTGCTACTGATACTATTACCAAAACTACTACCAACATTACTACCAATATTATGTCTAATACTACTACTAACACTAATACTATTAATAATATCATTACTAATAATACTAACAATTTTACTACTAATACTGTTACCAATGCTACTACTAATACTATTACCAATACTACAACTAATACTATTACGAATGCTAACACTAATACTATTACCAATCCTACTAATAATATTACTACCAATGATACTACTAATACTATTACCAATAAAAATACAATAATAGTGCTAATACTGCTACCAATATAACTAATAATACTACTACCAATAATATCACCAACACTATTATCAATAATAATACCAATATTACTACTTCTATTATTACCAATGCTACAACTAATACTACTACCAATGATACTATTAATACGGCTCCCAATGATACTACTAATACTACTACCAATGCTACTACTAAGACTACTACCAATGCTACTACTACGACTACTACTACTAATAATAATATTATCAATACTACTACTAATAATATTACCAAAGATAATACTGATAATATTACCAATTCTACTACTAATACTATTACCAATGCTACTACTGATACCACTACCTAAGCTTCTACTGTACTAATGACATTACCAATGCTACTACTAGTATTATTACCAATGCTACTACTAAAATACTACCAGTACTATTAATAATAATGTTACCAAAGCTATTACTAATACTATTACCAATGCTACTACTAATACTATTAACAATACTACTACCAACAATATTACCAATGGTACTACTAATACTACTACCAATACTACTACTAATATTATTACCAATGCTACGTCTAATACTACCAATACTACTACTAGTAATGATGTCAATACAACTATTAAGTCTACCATCAATGCAACTAATAATGTTATCAAAAGTATTATCAATACTACTACTAATACTACCACAACTAATACTACTACCAACGCTACTTCAAATATTACTATCAGCAGTACTACAAATACTATTAACAATGATACTACTAATACTATCAATTCTACCAAAAGTACTAACACTCTAAAACTAATTCTTCTGAGATATATAGTAATGGGAAGCTATACAATTAATACATGCAGGAGAAAGCATTACCAGCAGAACGTGACTAACAAATTAATGCTGGTCATATGTTGCTGAAATTGTACCCATACTCTTTAGAGAGTTTCGGGAGGGGGATATATTGTGAAACTCTATGTTTAATCGTACCCATAACTCTGTAACACCCGCTCAGGAGAAACTTACCAAACTTATAAGATACGCTGTCGATGTGGTTACTAGCATCGAGAGATGTTTATGAAGATAGGTCTCGGAAGGGATTAGAAAAGAAATATATAACAAACGTAAATGCAAGACCCCTTACTGTATGTAACTGATGAATAGTTATGACCCCTGGTTAGGTTCCAAAAGGTAAGTAGATAATGCAATCATCATCCAAACACAAAATAAAGAAATGAAGAAAAGATAAAGAATGCAATTGTAATTCGTGGATAAATATAGAGAATGTAATAACATTTGTGGATAAATATAGTCAAAACATCAAAACAAATAAATTGCTCCTACCCTGTTAATCACTATCACAACAACCATCTAATTTTCAATACGAGTAGCTGAGGACTTTCTTAAACAAAAACAAAATTTACACATACAAGCAGGGAAAATTGTAACTGGTTTTATCAAAAGTGCTTAATTTAGTAGGATTATGAAGAACTGTTTGGTCACTTTCAAAACATTCTATACGGTTCTTTCTTTATCTTGTTGATCTTCATCTAACACCACTGGTTTGTAATACAAATGGGAAACACTTTAGAAATAGAAATAATTTTAATCTTTAATGCCAGACTCAAAAAAGGAGAAACTCATTTGTGCACTATTCGTCTGTGTTCCGAATTCACTCCACGATGCTATACATGGTAGAAGTAACTATTCTATCTAAAGAAGTAAATTAGATGCCAAAACAACTGTCCATGTGTTTGCTAGTAACAGGAATTTATACATTCTGCACACTAAAATTAAACATTACTATAGTGATTTGCATAATGATTTATATATTAATCATTTGAAACGTAATCCCCTTTGTAATTTGGTAATTACACATAATTCCCTTTGTAATTTGGTAATTACACATAATTCCCTTTGTAATTTGGTAACTACATAGAAATACTCTATGTGATTTGTTAATTACATAGAAATACCCTTTGTGATTTGGTTATTACACATCATTACCCTTTGTGATTTGGTAATTACACATAATTCTCTTTGTGATTTGATAACTACACATAATTCCCTTTGTAATTTGGTAATTACATAGAAATACATAGCATTTAATTTGTAAAAACATCATTGAACAGCGTTAGAAATTACTTAAATGTCTAAATCATCTCCCAGCGACTAAAACTAATTTGTCGTCTATTTGCTTACCTGACGTTCGTAATATCTGTAATTAAAGAGTATTCACAATTATATTTCCCTACTCAATTCATTACTTCTATTTTGAAACAGAAATATACTGTATAGTCAATTTTAGTCACTTTCTTGATTTTAATGTATGTACAATTATCATGTCAAGATCATACACTTTTTATGTCATTCCGTCATTCATGTCAAGATCATACACTCTTTATGTCATTCAGACATTCATGTCAAGATCATACACTTTTTATGTCATTCAGACAGTCATGTCAGATCATACACTCTTTATTGTCATTCAGACATTCATGTCAAGATCATACACTCTTTATGTCATTTAGACATTTATGTCAAGATCATACACAATGTCATTCAGACATTCATGTCATGATCATACACTCTATGTCATTCAGGCACTTATCATAGGATTATACACTCTGTGTCATTCATCCATTCAAGACAAGATCATACACTCTCTATGTCATTTAGCCATTCATCATAAGATCATACACTCTCTATGTCATTAAAGCATTCGTTATAAGATCACACACTATGTCATTAAGTCATTCATTATACGATCATACACTCTCTATGTCATTAAGTCATTCATTATACGATCATACACTCTCTATGTCATTAAGGCATTCATTATACGATCATACACTCTCTATGTCATTAAGTCATTCATTATACGATCATACACTCTCTATGTCATTAAGTCATTCATTATACGATCATACACTCTCTATGTCATTAAGGCATTCATTATACGATCATACACTCTCTATGTCATTAAGGCATTCATTATACGATCATACACTCTCTATGTCATTAAGTCATTCATTATACGATCATACACTCTCTATGTCATTAAGTCATTCATTATACGATCATACACTCTCTATGTCATTAAGTCATTCATTATACGATCATACACTCTCTATGTCATTAAGTCATTCATTATACGATCATACACTCTCTCTGTCATTAAAGCATTCGTTATAAGATCACACACTATGTCATTAAGTCATTCATTATACGATCATACACTCTCTATGTCATTAAGGCATTCATTATACGATCATACACTCTCTATGTCATTAAGTCATTCATTATACGATCATACACTCTCTCTGTCATTAAAGCATTCGTTATAAGATCACACACTATGTCATTAAGTCATTCATTATACGATCATACACTCTCTATGTCATTAAGGCATTCATTATACGATCATACACTCTCTATGTCATTAAGTCATTCATTATACGATCATACACTCTCTATGTCATTAAGTCATTCATTATACGATCATACACTCTCT
Organism: Potamilus streckersoni; assembly: GCA_016746295.1. NCBI lineage: Eukaryota > Metazoa > Mollusca > Bivalvia > Unionida > Unionidae > Potamilus > Potamilus streckersoni. The sequence goes on along the minus strand of JAEAOA010001490.1, from coordinate 129,510 downwards.
ATGTCATTAAGTCATTCATTATACGATCATACACTCTCTATGTCATTAAGGCATTCATTATACGATCATACACACTCTATGTCATTAAGGCATTCATTATACGATCATACACTCTCTATGTCATTAAGTCATTCATTATGCGATCATACACTCTCTATGTCATTAAGGCATTCATTATACGATCATACACTCTCTATGTCATTAAGGCATTCATTATACGATCATACACTCTCTATGTCATTAAGTCATTCATTATACGATCATACACTCTCTATGTCATTAAGTCATTCATTATACGATCATACACTCTCTATGTCATTAAGGCATTCATTATACGATCATACACTCTCTATGTCATTAAGGCATTCATTATACGATCATACACTCTCTATGTCATTAAGGCATTCATTATACGATCATACACTCTCTATGTCATTAAGTCATTCATTATACGATCATACACTCTCTATGTCATTAAGGCATTCATTATACGATCATACACTCTCTATGTCATTAAGGCATTCATTATACGATCATACACTCTCTATGTCATTAAGGCATTCATTATACGATCATACACTCTCTATGTCATTAAGGCATTCATTATACGATCATACACTATCTATGTCATTAAGGCATTCATTATACGATCATACACTCTCTATGTCATTAAGTCATTCATTATATGATTATACGATCATACACTCTCTATGTCATTAAGTCATTCATTATACGATCATACACTCTCTATGTCATTAAGGCATTCATTATACGATCATACACACTCTATGTCATTAAGGCATTCATTATACGATCATACACTCTCTATGTCATTAAGTCATTCATTATACGATCATACACTCTCTATGTCATTAAGGCATTCATTATACGATCATACACTCTCTATATCATTAAGGCATTCATTATACGATCATACACTCTCTATGTCATTAAGTCATTCATTATACGATCATACACTCTCTATGTCATTAAGTCATTCATTATACGATCATACACTCTCTATGTCATTAAGTCATTCATTATACGATCATACACTCTCTATGTCATTAAGGCATTCATTATACGATCATACACTCTCTATGTCATTAAGGCATTAATTATACGATCATACACTCTCTATGTCATTAAGGCATTCATTATACGATCATACACTCTCTATGTCATTAAGTCATTCATTATACGATCATACACTCTCTATGTCATTAAGGCATTCATTATACGATCATACACTCTCTATGTCATTAAGGCATTCATTATACGATCATACACTCTCTATGTCATTAAGGCATTCATTATACGATCATACACTCTCTATGTCATTAAGGCATTCATTATACGATCATACACTCTCTATGTCATTAAGTCATTCATTATACGATCATACACTCTCTATGTCATTAAGGCATTCATTATACGATCATACACTCTCTATGTCATTAAGGCATTCATTATACGATCATACACTCTCTATGTCATTAAGGCATTCATTATACGATCATACACTCTCTATGTCATTAAGGCATTCATTATACGATCATACACACACTCTGTCATTTAGCCATTCATCATAAGATCATACTATCATTCATCACATCATACATTCTCTTTGTTCTTCATGTATTTATCACAAGATAATACACTACATGTTATTCATCATAAGATCACACTCTATTTCCTTCAGGCATTCTTGTTAAGATCATACACTCTATGTCATTCATGCCTTCTTTATATAAAGATCATAAACATTATATGCCATTCAGACTTTCATGTACAAATCATGTTAGAAAAACATATTTTATCGAATGAAACTAATGCTGCCATAAAGTATGTATGTATGTATGTATGTATGTATGTATGTATGTATGTATGTATGTATGTATGTATGTATGTATGTATGTATGTATGTATGTATGTATGTATGTATGTATGTATGTATGTATGTATGTATGTATGTATGTATGTATGTATGTAGGTAGGTAGGTAGGTAGGTAGGTAGGTAGGTAGGTAGGTAGGTAGGTATGTATGTATGTATGTATGTATGTATGTATGTATGTATGTATGTATGTATGTATGTATGTATGTATGTATCTATGTTTAAGTATTTTATCTCTCTTTTTATATTTTGTCTAATGGAACTGTCATTTTTGATGTATTATAAAAGGGACACAAACCAAGTTAAGCAAACAATACTGGCAAAATGCACAAAGCTGTAAAATCTAAATAATAATTAATAAAGAAATGAAAATGAAAAAGAAAACCTCTGAAGGAACAAGAACAAGAAGAATGAAAATGAGACAAAGACGTTGTTAATAGAGGAGTGTGTATATAACCATACTGCTAGGAGAGAGACTGACAACGTAGTTTAACCATAACAATAACAAGTTCCTGTTACAGCAAATTTGCTACGAGGTCTCATTTGCAATATCCAATATCTCATATTTTTAGCACTTTCAATCACTCCATCTATGACTCATCAATTTTCAGATTTTCTGTGGACTGCATATCATAAACAGATAATTTTAGCATCAATACTTAATATTTTGTTTAGCTTGTAACATACTGTTAATAAATATCGAAGGGGTCCATAGTTTCGAGAAAATGTCTAGCAAGTAAAGTGTATTCCAATTTTGAAAATGTGTTTTTTTAGAAAAGAATGATGAGTTGAAGGTTCTATACATACTGAAGGTGAGTGATTGTATTTGGCAAGATCTTGCAGTGGGATGAATATACAAGAGCAATATTTTGGTCTTGGATGCAGTTACCGGTGCAGAAAGGAATGGTATCACATTTGATAGTATCATAGGTAATGTAAACACGTCCTTATAACTTGAACTAAATTAGAACCGAATAAAGAAGTCATTCATATATGATTTGTCTCTAGAGGATGAGATAATTGAAACAAAGGTTTAGAGTCTTGAAGGCATCTTCGATAATAGGGGCAGGAAATTTCAGAATGAACGTGGCTTACCCCACCCCACACCCCATTAAATAAAATTAAACGATGTTTGAGATGCCCTTGTTCTCAAATTAACCACGATTCCATTGAAACCATTGTGACGGTCTTTACTCCATTCTTTGAATAGATAAACTTTCCAATTTCACCAGAGGAATGTGTTTATGCATGACCAAGGTGATGTTCCCTCGTGTTAATATTTAATGATCAAATAATAGGCAAGCTGTGACAATATTTACGAATATTAACCATTAATAATTAACATATTGACCTAAAATAATATACTTGAAATATGAAACACGTATGTTGTACTTGAGAAGGATGTCTTTAATTGAGTTGAAATCCATAATTGTTTAGTCCTTGTCGGCGTCATTATTCATTCTTGTAAGAAGATCATGTAGTTATAACAAACGTTATCTAAGCTTAATTAGAAATTTACCCCACAACAATGCAGCTATATTCCCACAAGTACTAGCTGCTTTACACGATACTTAATATCTTTATTTTATAACCCACATTCTGACTTTTTTAATTTCAATTTGAGTAATTTCATAAATAAATTGTTAACAAAACGTATGAAAACAAAACAAACATAAAGTGCAGTTTAAATTATATTTTTCAATTAAATGAAATACATATAATTCGTTGTTTTATTTCATATTGCATTCTTTATTTAATAATGTTTAATAATATAATAATATGAATAATAATATTGTATAATGTAAAAAATCAAAATGTGGCATGGAAAAATATGTATTTTAATTTATTTTACCATCATAAGTTTCTAATATTTTAAAGACAAGAAAGTCATTTAAGAAATTTTGATATATCTAATGAAGTGTTAGCATTCTATTTGTAACAGCTCAACTACTTTTGCCGGTCATTGCTTTACGATTTTTGAGTTCACGATTCAATACATCTTGTACAATACAATATGCATTCTACATTTTACAGTCGAAGTAGGCTTATTCTCTATATATTAATTCATTAATTTTCATAACACGTGTTTCATGCTATTCATACAAGACACCTAAATAAATTATTTGCTATCATCGCACTGTTTCATATCAGTTTTGTTTTAAGTTTAGATTCAATTTGTCTCGGGTATGAATAAGTTTATCGTAATAGAGTAAACAGTCTGGAAAATAAAGTTTAGCATCCTAATAATTAACAAAAGTAAATGGTACACTACTAAATGAATGAACAAGAAAGTATGATAGGAATAATAATAATAATAATAATAATAATAATAATAATAATAATAATAATAATAATAATAATAATAATAATAAGAAGAAGAAGAAGAAGAAGAAGAATGACGAAGCCAACGATGCTGATAATGATGTTCATGACTATGATAAAAAACTCCTGATGAGACGCGAAACGTTACCAATAATATCGTTATCTATTTTCTTACTCAAAGAAAGGATGTTGCAACTAATTATTATATAGACATAATTTTAAATTATGTATATAACATTCAAGAAAATCAAAGATTAGAGCCCAAGAATTCACACAAGACACGATCCGGAGCTGAACTGTAAAGTGATGTAATACGATAAACTCTTCTTGTGTGCTAATCCTAGAAATCTCATCCATAATCTTTAAGCCTAAGAACATCAGCACCCTTAATGCTTTATTTTTAAATATCCATAGTGACAAGTGAATGTTCCTAAATGCTAGAGAATCTAAATTGTAAATTAATGTAATCAATGGTACAGAAAGGAAAACACCTTCAAGCCTGGGTTAAAGAATTAAGATGTAAAACCTAATTCAGAATGGTTTTATATTATGCAAAGTTATCTATAATCATATCATCTCATGTAGATATTTTATAAAATTAAGACGATTATAGATTATTGTATCAAGAGGAATAATCATAATGAAGACGGGATAAACCCAAGCAAGTCGTGACAGGTAAAAAGGGAGATATCGTTTCATCCTACATATTTCTCAATCTTTTTATTTGCGTTTATATAATTAAGAATGGCAAAAATATAATTCTTACGTTCAGATTAAAGAAGATAATTTTAAGAAGATTAACATGTCTTAACATTTTGTTGTTAAACGGATTTGTGTAGATTTTTGTATCTAGATAAACCACTTATTTTCACAGAGAAAATTATTCGCTTTCGAGGTGGAAGCTAAATTACCTGTATCACGGAACCAAAATGAACGATTGTCATTTTATTGTACTATTTTGCACTGTCGCTGTACTGGGCGCAGGTAAGTTATTTATTTTTGCATATCAAGTACTAGTTTACTTTATGAATATTGTGTTACCCTTTTCCTGATAAATTTTAACTTCATTTTATTACTTCAAATTACTTTCATCCTCTTTGTGTATGCTAGATTGATTTTACCTTGGAGTTAAAAACTCCAATATTTGACAGATACATTTTATCCAATCTAACCAAAGAAAAATCAATCTGAGGGACAAAGCACGATATAAAGGCTCTGTTCAAATCTAAACCAATTACATTTTTGAACGATATTTAAATTTAAAGTTAAGACAAAATTAACACTTTAAAGATAAACTGATTTGTACTTAACAGTTACATATATGCAATGCTTTAATCTATCTTTGTTCATTCATAGCAAAATGTTTTAAGTATTAATTAAATTTTTAATGCTTATATGTGTAGTGGCTGCATTAGGCAATGAGAATATCAATTCAAGCCTGATCTAAATTTCCCCATTGTCTATCTAGGTGATATAAATACATCAAGTCACATTGCACTTCAATGTGACACAAAACAGATTACCTAGCAATGACATCCATTATGTTATATATATATATATATATATATATATATATATATATATATATATATATATATATATATATATATATATATATATATATATATATATGTGTGTGTGTGTGTGTGTGTGTGCGTGTGTGTGTGTGTTGAATTGTTTATTATTCCTTGATAGGCTGTCCGGTATGTGGCGAGACACCATCCTAATGTAACCTTACGATCTGAACATTTCTGGTTATCACCTAGAAAGAAAAGACATTCATGTACATGTACACGCACAGACTCATGGACACATGCTTATTGCACGCAATCTCATACGACAGAAATTGGATAGGCTGCCACCTGTGATAGCGTACAGGTGACACACAATCTCATTCGGTACGAATTGGATAGGCTAACGCAAGTAACAGTGTATAGGTGACACGCAATCTCATACGACACAAATTGGATAGGTTGACACAAGTAATAGCGTACAGGTGACATTGACCTGCCAATATTACAGTAATAGTTCCTTTTACAGCATTGCACAATTTACAAATTCATGCTTGAGGCCCATATTTGAGAATTTGGTCCTCTCTTGTTTAACTTTGCAGCACATTTTCAATATTTCTATGTTATTCAACTTTGGCTTAAAGACATAAATGGAAGGATTTTACATGTTGAATTTATCCAAATTAAGCAAGAAATTTCACAAACTTTCCAGTTGCTTATTTCCTAAAATTATTTCTTTCTCGGAAAAATGGACAATATTTTTATACCAATGTGCAAAACGTTTAGTGAAAGAGTACCAAAACTTTGAAGTAATATTGCTGTCGTAAAATAAAGGTTTAATATATTCGATCTCACTCTTACAGGAAATACACTTGTCGTCATCTAAAATGTTAATCCTTTTGAAACTGTTATTAGCTGCAATTATTCGATGAATAATTTAAATTTTAAAGAGATCAACATTGTATGCTTAGTGGAAAGTATCGCTCATTATAAATAAATGACCACTCTCCAATACTTATATATTTTAATACGTGCAACCACATTTCTTGCTTAGGACATTGGTGCTATTTACCTTTTTTACATAATCTGTCTTAACGAATTTCAATGACTTTCCATTTTCCAATTTCATTTTATTTTATCCTCTTGCTTATGGAACAGCAAAATAAGTTTTGATAACATTTTTCCAACCCTTTGGAATTTTCCATTTCATGACAAGTATTTCAAAATATTGTAGCATCCAGTTATTAGTTTTAGTATTTCAAACGGTATTAAATTACTGCGATCATTAGTGATTTACACTAAGAATTTTCAATGCCTGTGTTTTTCCAGGATATCTTTTTGATGGAACTTTTAAAGTGGAACAAAAGTTTGAAACCTTCCGGATAAATATTCAATTAAATTTTGCGAATCCTCTTTCTATTTCAATACTGCCAAACCTACACGTCCCCAAAAACTGTTTTTATGAACTTTCAAATTTCTTCTAATTTTTTTCCTAAATTTCAAATATCCTTCATATCTCTGAATATTGCTGTATTGACTAGGCTCTATCACTCCCCATCCTCGTTTTCCAGTAATCTTTTAATCCATCATATCTTGCTATAACTAATGATTTAATAAAAGTGTATTATATTCAATATTCCCTCATTATTCGGGTCCACTTGTACATCACGTTTAGTTCTCTAATTTTCTTTACGTTTCCCCTCTATCCAAATTAAATAAAGTACGATTTAGTTTTGCTTCAATTTTAGCTGATGAATTTGAAGGTGCTCAGAAAAAGATTTAATAAAATGTGCTGAACAAGATTTTAGAATTACTTTACCTATACATAAAAAATTCTTTGACTCCAGCTTGCCAAAATTCATTTAGCCTTTGTTAACTTCTTCTTATAATTAGTTTTAAATCTAGAGAAAATTCGATGCAAAGTGTAAAGTTGGAGGAAGACCAGTTTAGTTCCGTATCGTGACACATTCTTTCATTAGAAAATACTTGTTTCCAATCCAAATAGTATTTGTTTTTGATGTATTACATTTAATATAAAAGGTCTTGCAAGATATTCATGGTTGCTTTAAAAAAATGCTGAGATCAATAGAGAAGAATTAAAACGTTAGCTCTTAGTAATCCTTTTTCCCTGGCACTGCTAAATGCTGACGGTTTCTCGGTCAACATATTTACTGGAAATAATCTTGGCGTTTTTAATGTGGAACACTTGATGCGATTGTGAAGTAATGTACAACGGCGACCGATTCATTTAACAATATCGATATTTTACCGTAATATAAAACGATTTAGTCCAAGCAAAATATGCATTTTAGACAGTATTTAACTGATGGATCAATGTAATATCTTTTTATTTATTTATGTATTTATTTTTTTATTTATTTATTTATTTATTTATTTATTTATTTATTTATTTATTTATTTATTTATTTATTTATTTATTTATTATTGACTTTTCAGAAACCTCTGAGTTTGTATGGCTCAGAGATCTGAATAATGACGCAAGGAAACGTCATCTAAACCTTGGTCTGTCAGATGAATTAAGGTTCCAACTAAATAGAGGGGAGAAATCAATCAATCTTCACCTCAAAGAAAATCCTCATGTACGTGCTGACACCGACATGTACGTTGTCGAGGCACTGCCTGACGGTACCAGGAGAGCCGTGAAAGAGCCATTCACAGGGAAAGTTGTAAGTTAATACAATCGGAATATAAAGAAAGGATTCACATGCAAAACGTAGATCAATAACCACAGATTTTGATCTATTATCATTAGGAAATACTTCAAATTAAACACTATAGTAATGTACAATTAATTTCTATCACCATTAGCAATACTTCAAACCAATCACTTTAATAACATACAATTAATTATGAAGTATGGAAATAATGTATAGAATTATTTTTCACGTTTATTCAGTCGTATATCTTTGCACATCATAAAATATATTTGCATTTTTTAACAAAAATAAATACATATTTCCAATCCTTGATATGTTCTGCACACTTGTTTTAAGAGCAATAGCGATCGAACACCTATGCATCTAAAAACATTTCTCACTTGCAAAAGTTACAACATGAGTGTTAACGCGCTTTGTCTTGTCAAGCCTCCGTCAGGCATTACTTTTTCGCAATGTTTTCCCGCCGATTATACCTAAATAATGGAACATCGCCTCTCAAAGGAGTTGAGGAAAAGTAGGATCCAAAACTTGTAAATGAGAAAGAATCTTTGGCTATCTCCTTTTTCCATTTCTCTTGAGAATAAATCAAAATGCATCTTAATTGTCTTCGAAGTACATCCAGTTTGTGATAATAGTACGAAGAATGTATATTTATTTCGCTTATCACGTTTTGACTGTCTTTTCCAGAAGAACAAAAATCTTTTTTAAATAAGCGCTAGATCCATGCTAACTTTTATTTCAGAGTAATTATATATATATAGATATATATATATATATATATATATATATATATATATATATATATATATATATATATATATATATATATATATATATATATTAGTTCATAACTACTGTTTATAATATTCAAGATGCTCTTATCAAAGTTTTTAAACAGAATTTAAAATAGTAAGTTTAATTTGAAAGACTCATAATGAATACAAACAATTTAAAAAATGTTATATTTTCCTGACAGGAAAGCAAATACTACCACGACATCGACAACAGTGCCGCTTTCACTGTCCGTTGTGTCAAGAGAGCGAATGGCCCCTGTGCCAGGACATTAGTAAGTGTGACTAGGGTTGTAAGCAAGCTTTCTAGATATCAAGTACGTCTTTTGGAGGAAAAGATTATTTTTAACGGATTTGGATATTTAGTAGGTTATAATATCATCGTTTTATTTATCAACATCTTTTGCAAACTGGATTAAAGTTTGATCCTTTACTTAGATGATGACTGATTACATTATTATTATTATTATTATTATTATTATTATTATTATTATTATTATTATTATTATTATTATTATTATTATTATTATAGGAAGGAAGTTTAAGGATTGGAAACAAGTATTTCCATATCGACTCAGTTTCCTATCTAAGTAATGTGGATGGAATTTATATGAATAGAGAGTACCACGATACACCTCACGTAATTCGGGAAGAAATGGCAAATCATGAAGATATCCACCTAACGAACGATAAGATTGAACGTAAGTTTGACGCAAAGACGATACTAGATATGTTATGGTGGTATTGAAGTTTGTTCTTGATGGCTTTGTACAAGATAAGCCTGTGTCATTATACCTGATTATCCACAAAAGGGACCTTTCAGACTATGGTCTATCTCCTATTACATTTGTATCGTATACCCATCAAAAGGAGGAAAATATGGTTTTATTATTCAGTTTATAGACTGTGGATAAAGTGATAAAACTTTAAGCTAATATATTAATGCCGTGTTTGCAAAAGCACCTATTCAATACTTGCGAAGTTATTGACACAAATTCAACAAAATATAACTATATATATATATATATATATATATATATATATATATATATATATATATATATATATATATATATATATATATATATATATATATATATATATGCTCATAGATAATATATTCATCAAGTGACAAATCTTATTTAATTCCATTAAATGGTTTATTAGCTATTTCATCACGTAGAGAAAAGTGTGAATGCTTAAACTTTATTCGATGGTAGTCATATAATCAAGGGAAGGGATTTAGTTGTTTCGGGGAAAAGCGTATTTAGGACTAGAAGATTAAATGGGATGAGGAATTAGATAAAGACTGCAGTGCATGATAATATATACTTATAATGGCATTAATTAGATAAAGACTGCAGTGCATGATAATATATACTTATAATGGCATTAATTAGATAAAGACTGCAGTGCATGATAATATATACTTATAATGGCATTAATTAGATAAAGACTGCAGTGCATGATAATATATACTTATAATGGCATTAGTTATGATAATTCTTCTTCTTCTTCTTCTTGTTATTATTATTATTATTATTATTATTATTATTATTATTATTATTATTGTTATTATTATTATTATTATTGTTATTATTATTGTTTTTATTATTATTATTATTATTATTATTATTATTATTATTATTATTATTATTATCATTATTATCATTATTATCATTATTATTATTATTATTATTATTATTATAAAATTATTATTATTATTATTATTATTATTATTATTATAAAATTATTATTATTATTATTATTATTATTATTATTATTATTATTATTATTATTATTATTATTATTATTAACAGCCAGTGTTGATGAGGAGGAAGTTGTAAATAAGAGATTCCTTTTGAATCTCAGGAGATCATTAGAAAACCTAAATATTAAGGACAGCTCATTAGACAGGAACAAGAGAGCCACTAATGTGTACGGAGTTGAACTACTTGTTACAGTGGACCCTCCGGTTTGGCAAAAGCAAGTAACCACTGTTTTCTTCTTTGCCTTTCGCTGATTTCATCGTCTCCTGTTGAGTGGAACCAGTGAACAAAAGAAAACTTAAACATTACCAAGTCAAACAAATCAAATTGATCTTTTTAAGAGCTGTTAAAATTCTACATAAAATGAATTGACTGTCAAACACAACATACTCCCATTATGATGACAGAAATCAACATTTTGATGTTGCAGTACAGGATGCATTGTCTTTAAGTCTGACTAGCTATATCAGGATCACTACAAAAGCCACATCGCCATTAGCATACTCGCTGCATCACTGAAACCTTTTCATAAGCCGAAGCTGTTTCATATAATAGGCATCTGGCGAGGCAATAATCGAATTTGTATCAAAACTGGATGGCGCCTGAAATACATTTTTTATTATTTCACAAATTATGGGTGTAGTTTGGGACCGCGAGAAGAAAAAAACTGATAAATTATTATTATAGTCAGTGCTAGGTACATAAGGTTAATTTAAATTATCCCAGAAATGTTAGTCTTACCAGAAAATAGGAAAAGTTTTGTTCAAATCTTTCTTATCATGTTAAATTGTGCACAAAGGTTTACCCACAGACAAATGATGTGCTTTAATCTTGTGTCATTTTATCTCGGGATTCTACAGCGAGGCTATTCTATAATTTAACCGAAAAATTGTAAATCTTTTTTTTACTAATGTACAGAGATGAAACATGAATAAATTATAATAACGTATGGCTTCATATCCGGATAGAAATAAGCGTGCATTTCGAAGAATGATCATACCTTTTGACATTTTTAGGTGATATCAAACATAGATACATGTTACGTATATTATTGCTCTGATAAATTCGTTGAATGACTCAGTGATTGATTGATTATTTGATACAACAACATATGTCGGACTATTGTATTGGAAAGACAATAACAGCAAAGTGACTTTCGCAAAGACATGTAGCATCGACCGACCATACCTGGCCTGTTACAATAAGATCGAACCCGCAATTCAACCATCCTCATTGTGTCCTCCTGAATGTCTTAAATGGCGACTAATGTAATACTGGAGTCAATTTTATTTTATCTGGCAAGCATGCTGTTATTATATATATATATATATATATATATATATATATATATATATATATATATATATATATATATATATATATATATATATATATATATATATATATATATATATATATATATATATATATATATATATATTGAAGAACATTTAAAGGATTGAAATTAATTTCACATATTAGACTTTATATTTTAAAACCTTCAACCTTATAGATTTGCCTCTGTTCTGTGTACCATTTTCTGACACCAACTTTACTTTGTGCTAATAGGGCTAAGATATTACCCTGTTAAGCCTTATACACGAGAAATCGTGAATGCTGTATACTCAGGGCTGGTAAGCCTTATACACGATTACTGTGTGCTGTATATTCAGGGCTGGTAAGTCTTATACACGATTACTGTGTGCTGTATACTCAGGGCTAAGATAATGTCCTGTTAAGCCTTATACACTCATGCTATTAGCACTTTTACGACTCAGTCACAATAATGTCTTTTTTTACATAGCATGTGAAACCTCTAGATTTATACCGTCAATTCACAGTGACGGAAAACTAATCGAAGTAACTGAAACATTTAAAAGGCGAGTTAGAAGCTATTCAAAATTACAGTGAATATTTTTGTCTATAGACAAAAAGATCCTAAAATAACTTCTGTATTTGCAGGTTTTATGCTCTAGCCAACAATGACACAGAAAACGCAATGAACCGAGTGAGAGAATACGTCTCGCAAGTTATTAATGGCGTAGGTATTTTTTTGCTGCAAATTGTTTTTATTATAATCTGTTTTAATTTAAGCAAGACTATTCTTTCGCTTTTCTACATCAACCGCAGTTTTCCATGCATTTATATCTAATGACCGCATGGCATTAACTCTAATGAACATGTGCATTCCTAAGTCTACAGTTTTTCTTTGATGCTTTCTCGAGGACTTTAAGAAGATAATTAATGACACAATATCGTATAAGTAAAATAAAGTACAAAAGGTCTCAGCACTCTCTCTCACTCTTTCTCTCTCTCTCTCTCTCTCTCTCTCTCTCTCTCTCTCTCTCTCTCTCTATATATATATATATATATATATATATATATATATATATATATATATATATCCGAATGTGTTTTCGCTTTAGGTTGCCCTCACGTACAAGTCTATTAAAGGCCGCTCCTTCTCCATTGACATCACGCTCAAGGCAATTACCGTTGTCAAGGTAAGAGACGTGGAAATAATAAATCATATAATATAATGTCCACGTGCTATATTTTATAAAGAAGACCTAATTTCCTTGAAAGTCATCAACATATACTATATAATTAGAATCTCAGTTAGCTAAGATCCGCAAAATTAAATTTCCAAATACTTCATTAATATCAGATAACAATTCCTTTATTCAGCCGTCTTTTTATTGCAATTAGCTCAGATTGAAAACTGTAAATGAAATGGGCTGTAATTGTGAAGAAAAGTATGTTTACCTCACATGATTTTCTTTTTCACACCATACTGTGTATTGAAATGATACATATGTGGAAAAGAATAGCACGGGTTCCGCGATCTAATAACTGCCTTAAATTATATATTCCGCAATTCAAATTCAATGAAATCTAAACTACTTCTTTTATATCAACAAAGAGAGTATTTGAGACGTCTGAGTTATTGAATAATAGAATTATCGGACCATTTCATATTTCCCTGCCATGAAAATACTATGGAATATAAAGAATTTTATATGAGCTGTCCTAAACAAAATTGTGTTTGTACAGCCAATGAATCAAAACTTTAGAAATTATTTCAGTGAGCATATCTATATCGATTTAATATCGCCTTCTGTACATATAAATAATATAATAAGAGATTTTTTTTTTCGATTTCGAATTCAACTAATTAATAAAAATATCAGGACGTATTGCATACATTTTTGTGCAGAATGAGGCCGACGGACCATACGAAAAAGCGAAACTATTTAAGGAGGATGGAATGTTGTCCATTAATGATCTTGATTACCTGTCAGCATTCGCAGATTGGGTGGTGGAAGCTCCTGGAATTCCATCAAGGTCCGATTTTGATGTCGCTCTGATGCTCACCGGGTAACTGCATTTCATTTCTAAGAATGAACATAAATTAAGTCAAATTTATAACAATTTCTTCTCAGCAGCTAAATTTACGCATAACTGCAAGGCGTGTTTCTCAAACTACTGCGTGTGTATAGCCATTTACTTTAAACGAAATCAAACCTTTCCAATTAGGACCAATCACGCTTGCAAGTTTTCTCATCGATAGCAAAAACTGATACTGATGCTTTTGTCTTGTTCTATCAATACCATGCTGTTCTCGACCGATATTATGTCCTGCCTATATACTGACAGAAATTATCTTCTCAAAATAGGAAAAGGACTAACTGTGAAATATCAAGACATTGTTTATAGAATTATGGTTGGTTTTAATGAGGATTAATCTGATTATTGACAAGTTTTAGGTCTTTGAATCAGTCCTTGATTGTATTTGAATTAAAATAGCATGGCGTATACATTTTGTTAATTTATAAAAAATTCAATAATGCTTTGTATCATTGATTTAATTTTAAATATTACTCTCTTATTTACCAGATACAATTTGATCGGATCATCAGGTAGTATATATATATATATATATATATATATATATATATATATATATATATATATATATATATATATATATACTTATACATACATACATATACATACACACACATATATATATATATACTTATACATGCATACATATACATACACACATATATATATATAATGACTGTGTTTCTGTGTGTTTGTATGTCCGTCTGCCTGTCTGTGTAAGTGTCTAAGCAAGAGACAGAGAGAAGACTCACGCTAGTCACTCAAAATAGATAATTTTAATCCATACTCATTGAAATCTAGAAACCTATATCGTGTACAGAAGCTACACAAATATTTTAAATTATTATACTCAGAAGCTACGTGGAATTTTACAGTAGGATCCAATATTACACAACAAATAATGCAGAATGGCTTACATTGAGCTATGAAAATAATTGTGGATTTTTGTAATATTTTCTGTTACGTAAAATGTGTATTCCTTTGCTTAGGTAAGAATGAAAGAAGAACTAAAGTACCACGGTTATAGCATTTTACTCGATTACTTATATACCCCAAAGAATGCAATATTTATATAATCGTTGTCAATTCAAATACTTTTTTAGCTTGGTATACATATACGGTCTAATCAAAAGGTATTGATGGTTATTGTTCCTAACATGTCTACGTCAAAGTTTAGAGAAGCTAGAAAAATCCTTTGATCTTAGTGTATTTATTCACTTTCAACCATACGATTTATTATAACATCAAGTTTATTGTCAAAGATGGCAGACACCCTTTTCGGGAGGTTGCCAGTCTGTTAGGAAAATAAGGATATGTAAGCAAATTGTTTTATTTCTTTTTACAGGCATTTCCTATCTTAGAACTGTTTGCACGGAATACGGTGTTGCCATTACTAAAGAGATGGGTTATTTTCATACAATGATTGTAGCTAGTCATGAGCTAGGACATAAGTAATTACATATATACTTTGTATACTACTCACCCATTAGCATTAGTGAATGTTCATAGAGTTACTATTATCAAACCTATATATGTATATATATATATATATATATATATATATATATATATATATATATATATATATATATATATATATATATATACAGAGAGAGAGAGAGAGAGAGAGAGAGACGTTGTAATATGTGTCTGTGATTTATGAAGTTTGATACATATATCAGTTTTGATCATGTCTTTCAACAATTTGTGCAAAATGATAAAGTATTAGCTGTTTTTTCCAAACTAGCGACTTTACGCAGAGATTGTGTTACACAAGTCGTTTGCTGTCATGGAAAGGAATCTGTATGACACTTGTTTCAAACTAAATTAGAAAAACAAACGCGAAACAGTAGTTGTTAGAGTCTTTCAATTGTAAAGCTAGTTTAGCATGTTCGTTGTGAAATATAACTGGCAGAAGAACCATTGAGTTTAAAATGGTTTTTCCATTTCGAGGCATACATGACAATTCACGATAGCTAAATCAAACCGATCTTTTTAGTGAATCATTCCTAATTCTTATTATTGCATCTGGATCTTTACTGCTTGGTAAATGTTTGTCACATTATATGCACGTATCCGTATTCAGTTTTGTATATATGTATCTATTCATTCAGTCTTGGTGCTGATCATGATAGTGTCGTAGGTTGCCCCAGAGGAAACATCATGTGGATGAATCTCCGAGAATTGATGAATCAATACTCGCACATGGCATGGGAATTTAGCAAGTGTTCGATCGATGCCTTTGAGAAAACTCTTGCACAAAAGTAAGTCTTAATGCATAATATACTTTCATACTAAAATGGACAGAATCTTTATTACCTTAAAGTTAGGTACATGAGACTGGTTGACGATGGACGTTTGATAGATAACTTTTGCTAGGCGTGATAAAATTCTGTACTTTTTAATATACTCATAGTAATTTTATTTTAAATCCAAATTGGTACATTTGTTTATGAATAAATTTTTAAAATATCGGAAAACAGTAAATTAGCAAAGGAATGTGTATTCCTAGTCAATAAAGATGCTGATTTTGTTTAGAGTTGTTGTTGTGGAGCTTAATGTCATATTTAATCACATGATGGGATTTACATGGTTGACAGTATAACTTGTAGTCTACTCGCAATTAGTTTTTTTTAAATCCAAAGTGCTGCATTCATTTATGAAGGAACTTTTAAAGTATGGAAGAAAAATATTTTAGCAAAGGAGTGAATAGTCCTAACCAATAAAATTGACAATCTTCTATGAAGTTTATGCTGTTGGCTCAAAAACATATTTAATCATATGATAGGAAATACATCTCAGTATCACTTGAGGAGGTTCAGCCTGAGATAACGACGACGAAAAAACTGACTCGCGAGAGGCTACTGCCATTCTTTATCCCATACCCACGTTAGTCTAATCAAAAACAGAGTTGAGATGGCAGTAATCGGTAAACCAAGTTCTTTCTACCACTATATTCGGGATAAAAAGGAAACAAATGTGACAAAAACAAGATAATTCAAACATTTCTTACTGAAATTACGACATAACAATGAAGCGTTCCAGAAATGGGCAAACAAAGAAGAGCAATTGATGTTATATAATATTTCAGCTTTGTTATAAGTGATGAAATTACATAAAACTAACATTCATTGAATAAGAAATGATTTGAGAAATTTCCAGCTGGATCTCTGTGTGCAAGTGCAATACAAAATGTATTTAAGAGGAATATACAATTTCGAACGATTTTGTTTAGTAAGATAGGGGTCAACTTAAATTAAACGCAACTTTTGTCGTTCTACATTTTTGATGGCCCAAAGTACACAGCGTTTCAAGACATCTGTTTAGTAACGTACTATTATTATGAAACAGCGCATTTCACATTTGCTTGTTATCTGACTAATTTCTTAGTGGTGCCGCGGGTCTATGCCTTGTCCTAAGTTAGTTAGCATTTCACAGAATGAGTATAGCACCGTAAGATATTGCTAAGCGACATCAGATGTCTAAAAGTGTTTGTCCGTATGTATCTAGGTCAAATGGTGAGAGATATAGTGTGGGAGTAAACGAAAATGTTGACTTTTAAAATCACTCATGTTTAACGTGCCATCCAACTATAATTCATTATTGTGGACATAACATTGCAAAAATACAGTTATAATAATACAGAAATGGTCACTTAAACTAACACCATCCTTCATTTCTCTTCTTATGAAATCCAATAATTGCTAGTATGGATGTAGATTTGTAAATTGATATATTGTAATAATTTTTCAAAACATGAATTTCACAAAACAAATCCCTTTTGTCAGTATGTCACATGCATGTTTCCTTCTTGATACGGTGGCCATGGTACTCCAGTTAGTCAAACGTCTGATTTGCAATCATAAGCCGTCTTGTTGACCTCCACCGAGACAGCCTGTGTCTGCTGCCACGGTGTGTCGTTTGTGAAAGATACTTAGCGGCTATTCCCTCTGCATAATAAAGCCGATATTGAGTCGGAGACGATGTTAAACTATTCCTGAAAATAATAAGAAAATATATAAAAGAGTTAGAATGTTTCAGCAGACAAAATCCTCTAAGCTTATCAAATGAAAATAAAATTACATAAATGTCCAAAACCTGTATCATATAGCGGATATATTTCCATACTGTTCCAATGGAGTTCTTTGAGAGGGTATATAAATGTAAGACGCGTTCCCTCCTGCACCCACGCTTTGCCCAAAACGTGCAACATAAATGTTGAAGACAAGACTTGTTTTAATAAAATGGACGCTTCTTCTATCTTAAGAAAGTTATACGATAGTTATCATATAACGTTTAGGAAAATGTTTGTCTGCAAATAACGATATTTTTTATATTGTCTAATTATGAGAAGGATGGGAACAGACTAGAGATGGAAACAAGATACTTCGGTGAAATATTTCTGACAGGGGAAGATCAAGATCAGCTTTTTCTGCAAAGACAACAAAAATCGTTGGGAAAACAACCGAGATGATCCAAAAATTATATTTTCTCATATGAGATCTGGTATATTATAGGATTGGAGACTGTCATAGTCTTTGATAGATAAATCCATAGCCCCAAAGCGTCATCAGTTCTTCTGCCAATACCCATTACTCCGCCAGACCCTAGAGTTACATGGTGTTCTACTCGTCACACAGTCTTCTACTGGACACGCTCTAGTGAATGTCTTGGTCTCTCTCATATGTTGACAGGTTTTGCATCTTTTATCGCCACAGGGTCCAGATTGACTAGGTTGGTTTTGACTAGCGATTGGCGTTAGCTTTGCCCTGACTAGGATGTCCTTTAGGTTTGTAGGTCTCCAGTAAGCTACTACAGGTTTGTTCGGAAGTATTAGGTTTAGTATGTCTGACGATTGTACGGTTGGCCAGTGGTTTGCGATGAAATTACATACTTTGGGATTGTCTGGGTGATAGGTCAGAATAAATGGTATCCTTTCTGTTCATATCTGAGTAGGTCATCACGGTTTGTTTGTTTGGCCCTTTGGATTGCCTCCGCAATCAGGTCTTTGTCGTAGCCTCGGTAAATTAAATGTTTAGCCAGCTCTTTAGACCTTTTTAGAAATCTTTCATCGTCGGAGCAAATTCTGCGTATCCTCAGTGCCTGGCTATATGGAATGTTCTTAATGCAGTGTTTTGGATGACAGCTGGTTGGGAGGAGATACTGGTGTTTGTCGGTTGGTTTCGAATAGATGATTGTGTGTAATTTGTTTTCCACCAGTCTGGTTGTTATTTCTAGGAAAACATGGTTTGAGTTGGAAATTTCTGCCGTGAATTTTATTGAAGGATGGAAGTTGTTTGCCTTTGATATGAAGTCATCCAGACTTTCTCTTCCATACTGCCACTTCATTTCTATATCATCGATAAAGCGTACCCACTGGTATGGTGTACGCTCAACCGATGCTAAGAGCTGACTCCCAAGTTTTCTCATGAAAATGTTAGCATACGAAGGGGCCATTTTAGTACCCATTGCAGATACATTGATTTGTAGGTAGTTTTCTTCATTAAATTCAAAGTTGTTGAGTTTTAGGACAAGCTCTAGGAGTTGGACTAAGAAGTGTCTGTGTGGATTGTTTACAGTTCTTGTTTCCCATGCTTCGCTACATGCCTGTAACCCTTCGTTGTGCGGCATGTTGGTGTACAAAGATGTGACGTCTAAGGAAGCAAGCAATGTATCTGACAGTAATGGTTCACTAGCTTTGCTTTTTATGAGATAATCTTTTGTGTCTTGAAGATATGATGGTAATTTGGGGACATGTGGTCTCATAAAATGATCTAAATATTCTGATATCCTTTCTGTGGGGTGCCCGTTACCTGAGATTATAGGTCTGCCAGGGTTTCCTTGTTTGTGGATTTTGGGTAGAAGATAAAATCTACCTGCTCTTGGGTTTTCTGGGCTTAAGTAGTGTTTCGTTTGCTGGTCTATGTGTCCGCTTTTGTACGCCTCGTAAATAACATAAGTGATGATTTTTGCATATTCCAGCGTTGGATCATGGTCCAGTTTTTGGTAGAACCTAGCGTCAATTAGTTGTCTACTTGCTTCACTAATGTAGTCTTCCCTATTCATAACGACAACAGCGGAATCCTTATCTGCAGGCTTAATTATAATGTCTGTTCTGCTTTTCAGTGAGTGCAGGGCATCTGTTTCTTCTTTTGTCAAATTATAATATTTGTTAGTATGGTTAATATGTCTGGAAGTATCGTTTTCAACCGAGTTGATAAAGGCTTCCAGATTCGGAATTGAACTTTTTGGTTGGGTCCAGTTACTTTTCTTTCTAAATGTGGGTTGGTCGCAGCTTATATTTTCCTTTGATTTGTTTGTTGGTTGCAAGGCAAATTGGGCTTTGAGTCTTAGTCGGCGGATGAACTCTTCGGTGTCATTCTTAAGCTTCCCTCTGTCGAATGTTTTTGGACGGGGACAGAAACACAAAATTTCGATAAAAGTTTTATTTCTGCATCAGTAAGTTCTAAATTGGAGATGTTGACTACTATGTTAGTAACAGTTGCATTAGTGTTTGTTACAGAGTGCTTGCGATTCTTCCTTTTGCGGCGATTTTTCTTCTTACGGTTGTTTTTAGAAGAAATTTCGTCAATTGAAGTTTCTTCACAACAGTTCTTTGGTTGTAGATCATGACTTCTAATTCTAAGTTTTCTATCTCTGACTTTGTATAGTTTCGAAGAGAGTCTTTTTTCATCTTTATTTAATTGGGAGTAAAACGTTTTCAATTGTTCTTCTGTTGAGACGGAATTGAGCTGATGTTTTAGTTCTTCAATGGTTGCTGATTTGGCTAGATATTGATGATTTACGTTTTTTACTAAGTAGGGCTGTGAGTTTAATGGAAGCGTCGTGAGTTATTTTATTCCATCTTTTGTTGAATCTGTTTAAACTCTTGCAAATAATTTGCGATTTCACATGAATTTGAAGACCTTTAGTGACTGTATTTGTTTCGAGGAAATGATGCAAGAAAGTGCATGTATGTTTAGTTTTTCTTTAGATGCAAAGATGCAAAACCTGTCAGCATATGATAGAGACCAAGACATTCACTAGCACAGTGACTAAAGAAAAACTAAACATACATGGTCCAAACAAAACGTGCAAAACAGAGAATGTGATTTATCTCATCACATGTAAGATCTGTGGCCTTCAGTACGTCGGAAAAACTGAAAAGCTACACAAAAGGATAAACCTTCATAGATCTGATTGGATGACAAAAAAGCTGTACAGAAGCCCGGTCGCAGAACACTTCTCCCCTGGCCACACTTTCAGTGATATAATACTTATAGCTATTGCTAACAACCGCAGCTGGAGTTCCGAAACCAGGAAGTAAAATGAATCATACTGGATACGCCGCCTTAGAACATTGAAACCAAGCGGTCTAAACCAAGAAGACTAGAAAATGAAAACTATGCACTAGTAAAATTTAACATGTTCTAAATCTTCTTATTATCCTTCAATTTTTACTATAAGAATAACCGGTATAGCATCAAATATCCGGGATATAATCTGCGTTACATATGTACAAAAAGTAAAAATAGATGTCGCTTTGGCTTGTAGACTTTTAGGGAATTATCCAACGTTTTCAGTTTCCGCATCTAGTCTATACAAGCTGGTTGTATTTATAGCTTTAGCACATGTGAAGACAGCCATGTAGAGGTTTACAAACACAACGTTTTTGTGTTTATTTGTTTATCGTATATATGTTTTGTATTTGCCTTTGAAAAAGACTCATTAAGAGTCGAAAGCGCTTAGGCTAGTTAGTTACTAGTTTCTTACTGTTCGTCGTCAGTTTATTGCATCTATTTTAATTAATCCCTGACACACGTGATCCCTTGGTGGATCCAGTACGCTTGAAAGGGTTGTTATTCGCCATATGATTTGTATTCTTTATATATATATATATATATATATATATATATATATATATATATATATATATATATATATATATATATATATTCCCATACATATACGCACATTTTAAGTAAGCCATTTTTCAGCTCCTGTGTTAAAGACGAAGCCACGTTCTATGATGAAGAGGAGTACGATAATTACAACAAATTTTACCCAGGTCAAATCTACAGTCCAGAAGATCAATGCAAGATTGCCTTCGGACAAGATTCGTATATATGCAGTGTATGTAGAACTATCCTTTATCTTAAAATTATCCACCTAATAACGACAGATATATTATTGAACAATTTGGTTGTCTGTCTGTAAGTATTTCCTTCACATCATGATTCCTTTTTTCATTAAGTGAGCCGCTTTGAGTTTGACCAATCTTTCTTCAGCAATCTTGTTGATGACGGGATGTTCTTGAGTGCAACTTAAACAATACATAAACACATTTTAAACTACTTTGTACAAAATTCAGACATGCATTTATAATACAAGGACATATAATATGCAGTATAATGAAACTAGATTTGCATGGCTTGATTCACGGGATAAATTTAACATGCAAAGCAGTAATCACACATATTTAACACCAAGTGAACAGCCTCATCAAAATATCCAAATGATATGTTTGGGATTGCTTGACTGCTGTCGATGACGCAATATCCCCAAGGGGAAATCTATGCTGGGAATTGAAAATGTGAGCCAATGAGCATGTAGAAACTAATTTTCTCCTTTGCCTTTGGCAAACATCCTCACCTAACTAGACTTATTCCTATCAAAACACCTATTATTGTACCCATCTGAAACATGCAATAACACGAACATTTTGAGGATGTGCGTGTCGAGGTTACGAATATAAGCCAGCGATAACATACAAGAAATACAAACATACAGACAGAGATAGTGAGAAATCATACCCTTAGTCAACTCAGCCATAATTATTCTATACTTATATTTGCTTCAATCTCAGATTCCAACGCCGGATAAAATATGTGTATCCTTGAAGTGTTACAACCCCCAAAATAGATTTTGCAGCAATCTTGTTGCTGCCGATGGCACCCAATGTGGAACAGGAAACGAGGTATTTGATTCAACATATAAATACTACATATATTTCTACATTTCATTTACGTAAAGCAATTACATTATTCTCAAATCAGTTCAAACCTACACGCACATTTCTTAACACTCATAACTGCACAAAACTGATTCCTATATGAAATACAAATGTATTTAAATCAGTAATGTATCACATAGATAAAACAAGGCAAACACTATGAATGCAACTGGAAAAAAATTAATATAAACATATATATCTAAGTATAAGATATTGTACACATTAGCTATAAGACACTAGGTGTGAGATACCGTTAGTATCATCTCTTAGTTATCTGCGTCATGACAGCATATTTACAGTACGTGTTTATTTAATGACATTTAGAAACAAGATTTAAAAATTAAACAATATATATATATATATATATATATATATATATATATATATATATATATATATATATATATATATATATATATATATATATATATAGCTTGAAATCTATGCTATCATACTGATGTTCTTGAAATCGTGGAGGTTGTGCAAATATTAATATTACTTCTAAGCTCTGTCCACGTTTATACATATTTCCATATTTGAATGTTTCATATTTGTCAGTCTACGTATTTTACAGTGGTGTATTGACGGCCTATGCGTCTCGAAACGTAAGCATGTTCATTCTCTATTTTGATCTTGCTAAAAATAATCGTCATAAACTTGTGTGTTGGTGTGTGTATGTATTTCTGCGGTGACCTGGAGTTGAATCTCCGTAGAATAAATATTAAAAATTATCTTACCAGTGTAATAGTTTCACTTCTATATATATATATATATATATATATATATATATATATATATATATATATGTATGTATATATATATATATATATATATATATATATATATACATACATACATATATATGATTACTTTGACTAGTATTAGCTAGCAGCTTCCTGAAGAATAATGGGATAGAGCATTCTGTTCTCTGAAACTCGAATGCTCACTTAACATCTTTTGCAAAATGAGCGTTACCAACCTCGAAGCCGGTGAAGTATACAAGATCAAGGTCATTGCTGTATTTTGCTGGACGAGATTTATACACGCAGTATATATTTGATGCAACATCTTCATTATATTTACTATTTATCAAGTATTTGATGAATTATTTTCCATCACAGTTATGCAAAAGCCAAATGATTTGATCACATACATAACTTTGAAACATTTTTAATGAAACAACAATGTGTCAATATTGGAAAATATAATCTCAGACTGCGTGTTTAGCTTTAAATCCACACAACAGATTTAGAAATTCCCAATAATGTTGACAACTTTCTTTAATTATTGTTAGGAATTCCTGTATATTATCTCCCCATTAATAAACTGAATCATGGAAAGCGAAATACTATTTATATATCTATTTGGTAACAATAAATAATACAACAAAATATAGGCTGTGACAGACGATGTTATACTACACAGTGAAGCCTAGACGTTTTACACAAACAAAGAGCCATTTTGTTGTCATTTACTTTATCTTCCTTTGAAATTTCGAATCGTTATCTGTTTATAACACATTTTTTATATCTTATATGAAGCATCTGGAGTAATAACTCCAGAACCAACTACTACTACTTCTAATGGTAGACAGTCTCCTTCTTCGACGATAGCGTCCACTACTGATGCACCCTCCTGCAGAGAGTCCGATGCGTGCAAATTCATGCTCGGGGTCTATAAGAACAAAAAGAGATTCTGTTATGACTTTAGCAACGATTGTTGTAAAACGTGCGAAGGTAACCAATTCCTTAGGTACTAACATATATGGTTTGGTGGGATTACCGATGGTGCGATAATGCTGAATAATGCGTCGTCCTGGGGAAGTTAGGAGGGCGCTGAGTTTAACCAAGTGGGCTGTGGCCCGAAAAAGTTTGGGAAGCACTCGAATAAATATTTGATACCGTAGCTTATACGTGGAATCAAAATGCAAACAACATATATGCTGATCTTCCGTAGCATAATAGCCCTATGAATCAGGTTCATGTTGTTTGTTCTACTCATCACACCTTACAAACTGCACAGATCCGGGTTCTACCGGCGCAAGATGCGACTGAAGACCCGAGTCTGTGCAATTTGCAGTTGGTACGTGAAAGGAATGTTATTAATGAGAAGAAACAGAAAACAATCCAAAACTTGACGCAATCTTAATATTACCATTCTCACATTTGCTTTACTCAAAATTCGGTTGTATTTTATATAATTCTCTCAAATAATATATTCCATTAATTTCTATTTTATTTCATTTTTGCTCATACTCAGTTCAATTCTCTGTTTTTCTTATTGTGTGTGTTTCTTTTTTTTGTCAGTTAGTTGCATGTCTTATTCTGTTTTCTCTAGAGAATCAGGAATGCGAAGATTTAGGTTACATGGATTTGACCTGTGCCGACATTCGCTCGTCGTATTCATCGAAGTCAAAATTCTGTTCAAAATGGTCCTTGAGATGCTGTGACACCTGCTCTAACTTGGTCACTGGTCAGGAACGATGAGGTAGGTATCAATAAGGTATTACCTGTACTCTAAATCTTCAGAACTATTAATCCTCGAGTTTGATACCATTTATATAACGATGGCGATTTCAAAATTAACTTCACGAGTTTATTATATACACACAAATGAGAGCATAACTTTTCCAAGAAATAATTCCTCAAATTCATACTTGGTTATGACGCTTACATGGATTTATCGCTGAATCGTGCTCATATATCAGGAACGTTCATTCGTGTGAACCTCAGGAACGATGAGGTATTAATGAGGTATTACCTGTACTCTAAATCTTCAGAACTATTCATCCTAGAGTTTGAAACCATTTATATAACGATGGCGATCCACAAAGATCGCTCGTGTTTTAGTTTAAACTCATATATATATATATATATATATATATATATATATATATATATATATATATATATATATATATATATATATTAGATTTCACTCTTAAAATATTTAGCAGCGTTATCTATACAGATTTAAATTCTAAGTAAGGTAAAATTAAACATATTATTGTGACACGCAAAAATGGGTTTCAACACGGTTTGCTGTAAGTGTGCTCTGATACAAAAATGTGGGAATTTTATTTAGCTAGATACGTTCTAATAGTCAACATCAACAACATATACCGAATGATTACCTGGTTAACATTTCCTTCCTTGCAATATGACGCCAGAGAGTATTAAGTGTTCACTGATTTTGGTCTCTCTGAATGCTATTGCATCAAATATTACTCGATGGATTAAACATGCAATAGTCAACTGGTCCTTTTCGACTCGAAATACATGCAATGTTTTGCATACTGGATGTGTTGTAGCAAATATTACCCCGTTTATATCATGTTTGCACAAATTGTGCACGTCATTATACTATACGAGCTTCTATCAACCCTTTTCAATATTCTAATGAATCGTCAAAACAAAAAAAACAAAATCGTCCATCCTCTCCAATATCATACCTTCAAGCACCCAAACTTATCTCATATTTATTATATATAAGTGAAATCTCGATCATGTTTGAAGTGCATAATAAAAAAAAGATTTCAGAAATATCTCTACGATGACTACAGTGTGAAGTTTATACTGATGTCTAGCACTGAGGCATCATGATGCAGCATGATGTCCTATCCAGTCAGATTATCCTGAAACCATGCTGACCAGACCTAACACTAAACTTTTAATACTTAGCGCCAAGCGAGGCAGCAGGTAGAATCATTTCTCTGTTTTTGGTATGCAAAGTTCGGTATTCTAAGCAGAACCATTAGAATCCGAAGCGGACGCTCTAAACACTAGGCCACAGGAACGTTCATATCACTAAAAATTTCCATAGTTTATAATTTATGTCACTATATCCCAATGTCAATACATCGACAATATGTGATTATTACATTTTAATCAGAAAAAAAGTTATGATACAATGTTGTCTGACAATACCATCTAGTTAACTTTGAAAATTCTTATAAAAAGCCGCTGGTTTATAAATGCATTTGTCTTTTCCTTTCAGAGCTAATGAAGTGAAATTGCTACATTACGTTAATTGTCCGTCAGAATCGTCCCGATGTATCTACTATCTGATTCTTTTATTCTAAGCAAAACATTTTTTTTTTGTGTAAATTCGACGTTTTTGTTAAATTAATGCTTATGAATAAAGATTTTCTTTTCAAAACCATTTGTTGCAACCAACCTTGCGCAATCAGCATTATTTTTTATACGTTCTCCTTCAATCTGCTTCTCTCTATCTCAATGCATTTCATGGGTTAGGGAATGGTCTCCTTTTTGGAGAGGCTTTGTTTCTCATCAGTGATAAGGCAACATAAACACTGATCTCAGTTTTAAAGATGAGAAATATTTATAAGAAATTTTTATAAGAAACGACGCTAGTTTAATACCATTAAATGCATTTGTCTTTTCTTTTCAGAGCTAATGAAGTGAAATTGCTACATTACGTTAATTGTCCGTCATAATCGTCCCTATGTATCTGCTATCGGATTCTCTTATTTTAAACAAAAATCTTATCTGTGTGAATTTGACGTTTCTGTTAAAGTAATCTTTATGAATAAAGATTTCCTTTCAAAGCAACCAACCTTGCGCGATTAGTATTATTTTTATACGTTCTCCATCAGTCTGCTTCTGTCTATCTCCATGCATGGTATGGGTTATGGAATGATCTCATTTTAGGAGCGGCTTTTTTAACTGATCTCAGTGTTCCAAGATGGGAAATAGAATATCAGCGTATATCGTGTCTCATCTCCTCAACTCTCACCTCTCAGCAACAACACACGACTTATACAAATATTTTAGTGTGAAAATAAACATATACTGTCAAAGCTGTGTTTGTTAAAAGAGTGTCATTTATTGCAAAGAGAGTGATATAACTTAACTTTAACTTAGATAAATAAATTTATTTGTTGATTTTACTAATCTTAGTTTCGCTACTTTCTGTTACTTAGTTTAAGATAATAATAGAGTCGTAACAACTCAAATAAATACTAAACACAGGAACTTCAAATGAGCTATGATTGTAAACAATGTTTATTGGTAGAATTATTAAATGATATACTTATGACACAGACAGAGTTGGTAATTTATTCCTTTACAGTAATAATAAATAGAAAAGCCTTAAGTGTTTCATAATTTTACTTACAAATTTGTATACCTGGCATAGACCGACAAATATTATCGGTAATTGTATTTAAAATATTTCACCATATATGTACCTTAATTTAGAACCTCAAAACTTGCTGGATTGAACAATGTATTTCGAGCAAGAAAACAAAGTTTTTAATCTAGTTAGCGGAGTTATCTTGCCCGGAAATATCAAACAAAACGAAAGCATTCCCCGTTAATAGTTAAGACAATTTCAAATGTAATGGCACGCATTGAAGATGAATTTATGATGATCCTAAACTTATGATATTAAATAATTAAATAAGTAATTAACTTGTAAGTATTGTTTCCTGCCATCGTCATATAATAGACCCTGCATTGATTAACTAATTATTTTACGTATGAAAGATAATATTTTCATTTACATAAGAATTTTATATCTTATCCTCCGTACGTTTAATAACACAAGGCATAAAGAAGGATGCCATGACAACATAGAATGAGAATGCATAATAACCAAGGATTCAGAATGTTATTTATCACATAGTAGGTTTTGATTTTCCTATAGTATGTGCAATTTTATAATTTTGATATTATAACATGTTAAAATATCCCTTTATGTAATTTGGATTGATCCAAATATGCAATTATTATGCGGTATTTTCTTTAATGATTGGCTGGAATCGTGGGGAAATGTTTTTAACCCGGCCTTCTGGAATGTTTTGATCTGAATGAACAAATTTGGCGGGCAATAGAAATTGAGAAAATATCATATCGGCTGTCTCAATATGGATATGTTACTCCTACAGGGGTTTATTATGCCATGTTTAGTAATATTATCATAGGAAAAATAGCATAAAACTACAAGACAAGAACGACAATAAGGAGTAAAACTAAGGGATAGCGGGTTCGGGGTCGGTGGGTGGGGTGCGTATATCAGTAACATAAATATAGAATCCACATTATATACAAACTTGGTTAAAATGGTATCTGAACGAAGTAAACAACCTGACCTCTGTTCGCAGAATAATCTGGACATGAATGGGTCTCATAACTGACATATTTATCCAACCGCAGCATCTTAACGTAGCATATTTGGAATGTAAATCCTAAAGGTTTGTCTTTATATGTTCGCAAAATATCTCTTAATTCTCTTACACGATAGTGTGCTGAACTAATATACAAAAGCTTCATACTAAGTCTATCCTATACCCAATATATCTATCATATTCTGATCCATACTAAGCGGAAATCCAGGCCCAAGATATGTATCATATTCTGATTCACTACTGAGCTGAATCCAGGCCTGTTACATATCGGCTCGTTCAAAGTAATATAAAAGAAAGAGTGAAGACAACAAGCTTTGTATATTTAACAAAAAATAATTTATTTTTCTAGAAAACATGAAAAAGTGTAAATATGTTAAACAAGACTTACAGTTTACAGAAACGATCAAAATTGTTTGTTAAAAATAGAAATATAAGTCCTATAAAAAGTTCTAAACACAGTCTGAAGTTTCCGAAGTTTCGGTCCAAAATGGCGGATGATTACGTCATACGAAGGGTAATAGAAAATTTCAGAATTTACACAAAAAGCACAGTTTGTGGTGTTCCGTTCCAATTTAGAATATTTTCTGGAAAACGTCTTTGTTCAAATCAGTAATGTTCTACAGGAAAACAATTATTCAGAAGAAACGAAGTAAAATTAGCTCCTCTAACAAAACATGTTGTTCTACGTAGACATACGAACAGACAACTTCGTCTAGTACAAAAATACCTTTTTTAAGGTAATATAAGTTTTATAACTGACTTAACGACTCTACGACTGTCTGTGATTCTACTACGACTGACCATTGTTGACTCTCGACTACGAATGTCTATCCGTGATTCTGAACGTCTTACAAAAAATCTAAATCATATAAATGAAGCTAACACGTTGTTTGAATTATAAGCGCACGAGGACGCATGCAATTTCGTAATACTTCTGGACATTAGGAAAGCCTGACTCAGTATCAGCCAATCGTTTTCATAGCTATTCCTGAATGTTTACTTGTAATGAATTTGTTCTCTTACACAGCACGTACTCACATGAGTCACATTTGCGACTCAAATAAATAGGATGTTTTCAACACTATATTGGACTGATATTAATATAATTATATTATTAATTACATTTAATGAAATAAAAATGAAATAAGAGGATTTATACAAAATTCATTTCTTATCACACACATACTTTAAATACAGAGTGGTACATACTTAGAGGAATTCAGGCCCAATATATTTATAATATTCTGATCCATACTGCTCTGAATCCATGTCATACATACGAGGTCTGTATTTCAGAAAATTAGATTTTTATAATAGGAAGTAACAGACTTGTGTAAAGCTTATGCGATATCTGTTACTTAGAATCTACCGTCCTAAATCTGCGTCGTCACACTTCTGAGATTCATTGAATATGATTCCAGAGCAGGGTCTAATTGTTTGCGATAATATTATATTTATCGGGTTTCAGTCGAGGACCTTGATAGTACTATGATAGTGGTTTATTTAAACTATCACTTTGATTCTATTATAAACAGATATATATATATATATATATATATATATATATATATATATATATATATATATATATATATATATATATATATATATATATTTATATAACCGCTTAGTGGTTAAAGCATCCGGCTCGGTTGCGGGAGGTCGTGCGTTCGATCACTGGTCGAGTCATACCAAAGACTTACAAAAATAGTACAAACATCAGCATCGCTTGACGCTGAGCATTAAGAGGTTAGTGTCAGGACTGGTCGGCCTGGTGTCAGGATAATGTGATTATGCTACATGTCTGAGGTATGAAGCCACAGTACTAGACATCACTAAACTGACACACTGCAGACATCATAGTGGTATGAATGAAAAATGGTTAAAGCTACGTTGAAAATCATAATCACATCACATCTATTATAAACATGGGTGTTTTATACGAAAACTTTGGCACTATTATAATATACGGGTGATATAAACGAAAACCTTAAAGATATTATAACTATGGTTGATTTAAACAAAGACCTGAAAGATATTATAGCTATGGGTGATTTATAAGATTACTTTGTGATGAATTTAATAGTTGCAGAAAGGTGACAATGACATGCAGACTATAATAACTGAGCTGAATGGAGTAATAGATAACCCTGCAGCTATGCTACTCAATTATGTTTATATTTCCAACCAAATATGCTTTTCATTCTGAAATTATATATGTTTATGCATATGTAAATGATCAGTCTGTT
Organism: Potamilus streckersoni; assembly: GCA_016746295.1. NCBI lineage: Eukaryota > Metazoa > Mollusca > Bivalvia > Unionida > Unionidae > Potamilus > Potamilus streckersoni. Next base: position 97,727 of record JAEAOA010001490.1, on the reverse strand, counting down.
TTTTTGTGGCATATTCTACTCAACTTGTCTCCTTTTTAAATTGATTCAATATTTTTCCGTATATAATGTACGTGCCGCTATCAAACAACGCCATTATACCATTATTAACAAAACCAACAGTAATATCGGGTACATATTCAGTATTATTTGCTTTTAATATTTTACCTTCGACTTCAATAAATGAAATATATACTTGTATCCTGAACCTGTAGTTCGATTCGTCAACGATAATTTCTCTGTCGTGCTTCATAAGAATAATATCGATAATCACGTAAAGGCTCATCCTTGAGAAATGGTGCATCTATATTAAGCGCTGGGTCAGATATGCGTTTAAACATCTTTATTATATTTGCTATCGTCTAATACGAAGACCACTTCTAGAAGTGAAACCACTTCCTACTATCAGACTACCGGTTATATTTTCTTCTTTTTCTGATGATGGTACATCAGCCAATTCTGCTTGTTTTTCATCAGAAGCTTGGTTTATTATTTTAATGATATTTGCAGGCATTGCATCAGTGGCTGGGTAATTTTACAGGTTGAGGTTATCGTCGTATTAATCGTGCTAGTCTATCTTTGATCGCCGAGAATGCTTTACTAGCAACATTTCCAACAGCACTAATACCTTTTTCATGAACAACATCAAAAGCTTTCATTCCCAATTGCTTTGCAATCGGTATTGCTTTTGGGGCTATCCTTCTAAATAATCCCTGAACATCATCACCTAGTCCATCTCCGTAGGTTGTTTTGAATATCGGTAATCGTGAATTCACCACCATGACCATGGTTGGTCCACGCTGAGTACTATGTAAGATCATTTTTTTTATAACACTCAGTCCAGTGACTTCGTCAATATAGTAGTCATCGGCGATTTCATTAACGAGAGACCGATATGCATTAATATCCATAATACCACCTCTAAATAATCGTTTACAACTATCAGCTGCTTCATTAATGATTTCTGGGGAATTATTACCAACTCTTTTCCCCCAACGAGGATTTCTAGTCGATCAACATCAGCAAGAACGTTATTGGGACAATTAATAAGACCACTTCCTAGATCACTTCCAGTTACATCAGGATAGTCTTGAAATTCTTCCTTTTCCTCTTCAATTGGTTTCGGTAGTGCGTTTTTACTTGGTTAAGGAGATAGACTTGGTATTCGTCATTTTGGTGATTCTGGATAATTACGAAGTGATTGCTCAAATGATTTTGGTGGGTATTTTTTGTTGTTTAGGAGGTTTTGTTTCTTTTGTTCTTTACTTTGTTCTCCCTCCTCCATTTTTGATCTGATTAAATCATCAATTGCATATGGAACGTTTCACAGACTATGGAAAGCGTCACTGCCAATGGAAAGTTTAACTAACTATGGAAAGCGTCACTGACTATTGAAAGTGTCACTGACTACGGAAAGCTTCACTGAATATGATCTGCGTCACTGACTATGGAAAGCTTCAATGAATAAGGAATGCGTCACTTACTATGGAAAGCTTCAATGAATAAGGAAAGCGTCACTTACTATGGAAAGATTCACGGACTATGGAAATCTTCACTGACTACGGAAAGCTTCACAGACTATGGAAAGCATCACTGACTATAGAAAGCGTCACTGACTATGGAAAGCGTCAATTACTATAGAAAGCGTCACTGACAATGGAAAGCGTTACTGAATATGGAAAGTTTAACTGATTGTGGAAAGCGTCACTGACTATGGAAAACACCACTGACTATAGACAGCGTCACTGACTAAGGAATGCTTCTCTGATTATGGAAAGCCTCACTGACTATGGAAAGCGTAAATGACTATTGAAAGCTTCAATGACTATGGAGAAAGTTAGTTACTATGGAAAGCGTCACTGATTATGGAAAGCGTCACTGACTTAGAAAAATTTCACTGACTACGGAAAGCGTCACTGACGATAGAAAGCGTCACTAACTTTAGAAATCTTCACTGAAAATAAAAAGCTTCACTGACTATGGAAAGTTTAACAGACTATGGGAAACATCACTGGCTATGGTAACAATGGAAAGCATCATAGATTATTGAAAGCGTCCCTGCCTAAGGAAAGTTGCACTGACTGTCGAAAGCGTCACTGACTATAGAAAGCGTCACTGTTTATGGAAAGCTTCACTGACTATGGAAACTTTCACTGACTATGGAAAGCGTCACTGTTTATGGAAAGCTTCACTGACTATGGAAACTTTCACTGACTATGGAAAGCGTCACTGTTTATGGAAAGCTTCACTGACTATGGAAACTTTCACTGACTATGGAAAGCGTCACTGAATTTGAAAAGCACCACTGACAATGGAGAGCTTCACTGAATATGGAAAATTTCACTGACTACGAAAAGTGTCACTGACTATGAAAATTGTCGCTGACTATGGAAATTTTCAGTGAATATGAAAAGATTTACTGACTATGGAAAGGGTCACTGACAATGGAGAGCGTAACTGACTATCAAAAGTTTCACGGACTGAAAAACGTCACTGACTATGAAAATCTTCACTATGGAATCCTTCACTGACTATGGAAAGATTTACTGAATTTGGAAAGTGTCACTGACTGGAAAGCGTCACTGACTAATTAAAGGATAATTGACTATGGAAAGCGTCAATGACTATGGAAAGCGTCACTGACTATGGATAATTTTACTGAATATGAAAAACGTCACTGACTATAGAAAAGGTCATTGACTATGGATTGCTTCACTGACTATGGAAAGATTTACTGACAATGCAAATCGTCAATAACTATGGAAAGCGTCACTGACTTTGGAGAGCTTCACTGACCATGGAAAGTTTCAATGACTGTAAAGCGTCGTTGACTATGGAAAGCCTCACTGACTATAGAAAGCGCCACTGACTATGGAGAGATGCACTGACTATGGAAAGTTGCACTGACTATGGAAAATGTCACTGACTATGAAAATCTTCACTATGAAAAGCTTTAGTGACTATTGAAAGATTTACTGACTAAGGAAATCGTCACTGTATTTGGAAAGCGTCACTAACTATGGAAAGTTTAATTGACTATGAAAAGTTTAATTGACTATGGAAAGCATCATTGACTATGGAAAGCGTCACTGACTATGGAAAGATTAAATGACTAGAGAAAGCGTCACTTACTCTGGAAAGCGTCACTTACTCTGGAAAACGCCACTGACTATGGAATGCGTCAATGACAATGGAAAGCTTCACTGACTATGGAAAGCGTCACTGACTGGAAAGCTTCACTGACTATGGAAAGTTTAATTTTCTAAGGAAAGCGTCACTGACAATGGAAAGATTCAATGACTATAGAAAGCGTCACTTACTAAGGAAAGCGTCACTGACTACGCTAAGCTTCACTGACTATGAAAAACTTCATTGACTACAGAAGGTGTCACTGACTATAGAAAACGTCACTGACTATGAAAAATGTCACTGACTATAGAAAACGTCACTAACAATGGAAAAGCTTCACTGACTGTGGTAAGTTTCATTGAGTATGGAAAGCGTCACTTACTAAGGAACTGCTCAACTGACTTTAGAAAGAGTCAGTGACTATGGAAAGTGTCACTGACTATGAAAAGCGTCGCCGTGTATAGAATGCGTCACTGACTGTAGGAAGCTTCATTGACTATGGAAAGTTTCACTGACTATAAAAAGCATCACTGACTATGAAAATCGTATTTGACTATGGAAAGCTTCACTGATTATGGAAAGATTCATTGAGTATGCAACTCTTTATTGTCTTTGGAAAGCGTTACTAGCTATGAAAAGTTGCACTGACTATGGAAAGCGTTTCTGACTATGGATAGTTTCACTATGGATAGCGTCTCTGACTATGGAGAGCTTCAATGACTATTGTTACGTAACGGTTCATTCAAAGTAAAATAAAAGAAAGAGTGAATGCAACAGGCTTTAAAAATGGAACATATATAATTTAATTTCCTAGAAAACATGAAATAGTGTAAATAATTTAAGCAAGACTTGCGGTTTACAGAAATGATCCAAATGTTTGTTCAAAATAGAAATATAAGTCCTGTAAAAAGTTCTAAACACAGTCTGAACGTGTATGAAGTTCCGGTCCAAAATGGCGGATGACCACATCAGACGAAGACTAACAAAATTCCAGAATATACACAAAGTACAGTTTGTGTTGTCCGGCTCCAATATAGAATATCTTCGGGAAAAGGTCCAAATCAGTAATGTTGTTCTCCAGGAAAACAAATATTCATAGCAACGAAGTGAAAATAGTTCCTCTAACAAGACATGTTGTTCTACGTTGACATACGGACAACTTCTTGTACAACAAATACCTTTATAATAATATTAGAAGTTTTATAACTGACTCTACTATGACTGTCGACTGTTAACTCTCGACTACGACTGCCTGTTCGTGACTGTGTAAAACGTACTGTTGTTGCTTTGGAAATTATAGTCGTATATGCATGGGCGTTTGCCTGACGACTTTTATGCTAAAGCCCGAAAAGGGACTAGAGATCCCACCCGAAGGGTGGAACTCCAAATTAAAACCTTCCATGTGGTTGGCCGTCAGCCCGGGTCCACAGGGAGGCACATGGTCCAGGGCTGGACCTTATCGCTACTGATCAGACCTTAAGACCTTGACATTCACACGACAACTCGCACAGGAAGAACATCACCCAAGCCAGCAACACGAAGAAGAGCACAAAGAGAGCCACCACCCCAGCCAGGCCTGACAAGAGAGAAGAAAAAAACCCCCAAAACCCCATAGAAACAAGACAGGACAAACGAACATTAACAAATAGAGCCACGGCAGGAGATCTTTGTTCTACACAGGCTTGCAGAGCTCAGAGTCCCACCCAGGACTACGCTAGTATATTTTCCCTAGCGCCTGTTTGCGGAAACAATTGTCACATAACACAAACAAAGAAACAATACAGGATAAGCCATGGTAGTAAATCGTTGATCCGCACGTGCTTGCAGAGCTCCCGATACCACCAAGATGTTTGCTAGTATTTTTTCCCTAGCACCTCTTGGAATGGCCACGTATAACAAATAATTAAACAATACATAACAAAGAAATATAAAGTTGGTAGAGGGTTGTCTTAGAGCCCTCAAAGTGGATGGTTTATAAGCGTTTTTAGCTTGAATAGGGCTCCAGGGCGTTGCAGCTACAAGGTATTGAAGGTTGATCGGTCCCATCGCAGCTCTTGGAGTGTATATGGTATCGATGTTACTGTGGTAGGTTGCCCCAGAGCCCTTATAGGGGATGGTTTATAGGGGTTTTTGGTTTGAATAGGGCTCCAGGGCGTAACAGCAGTAATGTAGTGAAGTTTGATCAGATCCACCGTAATTCTTGAAATGCTTATGGTATCAATGAACCTGAAGTAGGTTGTCCCAGAGCCCTTATAGGGGATGTTTTATAAGGGTTTTTGGTTTGAGCCGGACTCCAGGGCGTAGCAGCAGTAATGTAGCGAAGTTTGATTAGTTGCACCGTAGGACTTGGAGTGCTTATGATATTGATGAAACTGAAGTAGGTTGCCTCAGAGCCCCATATAGGGGATGGTTTAAAGAGTTTTTGGTTTGAATAGGGCTCCAGGGCGTAGCAGCATCAAAGTAGTGGTTGTTGATCCATCCCACAATAGTATGCTAAAAACAGTAGAAATACACCAGCAGCAAGCAAATGTTGTTATAATGGTTAAGTATAACCAGGAATATTAAATTTAAGTAAAGCCAAACATTAGTTTATCTTATACGGGTCAAATAGGCCTGAGTTGTGAATACACCTAGATTGGAAAAAAGTCTGATGATTTGTATACTAAGCGTAAAATTTTCTGAAGTTAAGTCAAATGAATGGGGCTAATGTGTCCCTTAATATTTTTGTTTTCAAGGTTGGTAAAAAGGAAAAGTACTGTGTATAACGAACAAAAATCTCAAACATATATATGAAGGCTAATGCGTTGTTTGAATTGCATGCGCACGAAGACGCATTCAATTTCGAAGCACTTCTGGACATTCAGGAAAGCCTGACCCAGTATCAACCAATCGTTTTCGTGGCTATTCCTGAATGTTTATTTGTAATGAATTTGTTATCATACACAGCACGTGCTAACATGAGTCATATCTACGACTCAAGTAAACACTGTTTTATCAAAAACATGTTAGACTATATTAATATAATTATATTATTAATTAAATTTAATGAAACAAATAAAAAACTATTTATAAAAAATTGATCGTTAAAACAAACATACTTTAACTCTTTAACTACAGGGTCGTAACACTATAGAAAGCGTCACTTACTATGGAAAGCGTCACTAACTATGGAAAGCTTCTCCGACTAAGGAAAGCTTCATTGACAATGGAAAGTTAAACTGACTATGGAAAGCGTCACTGACTATGGAAAGCGTCACTGACTATTGACGGCTTCACTGACTATGGAACGAGTAAATTACTTGGAAAGTTTCACTGATTATGGAAAGCATCACTGACTACAGAAAGCGTCACTGACTTTGGAAATCTTCACTGACTATGGAAAGCTTCACTGACTATCAAAAGCGTAACTCGCTATGGAAAGCTTCTCTGAGTATGGAAAGTTTCAGTGACTGGAAAGCGTCACTGACTATTGATATAGTCACTGACTATGTAAAGCTTTACTGATTATGGATTACGTCACTGACTATAGAAAGCGTCACTGACTATGGAAAGCGTGACTGACTATAGAAAGATTCAATGAATATTTGAAGCATCACTGACTGTGGAAAGCGTGACTAACTGTGGAAAGTCTTACTGATTATGGAAAGCGTCAGTGACTATGGAGAGCTTCACTGACTATGAAAAGTGTCACTGACTATGAAAATTGTCACTGATTATGGAAAGCTTCAGTGACTATTAAAAGATTTACTGACTATTGAAAGCGTCACTGAATATGGAAAGCGTCACTGCCTATGGAAAGTTTAATTGTCTATGGAAAGCGACACTGACTATGGAAAGCGTTACGGGCAATGGAAAATTTGAATGAATATGGAAAGCGGCATTACTATGGAATGAGTGACTGACTAGGGAAAGTGTCAATGACTATGGAAAGCTTCACTGACTGTAAAAAGCTTTACTGACTTTGGAAAGCGTGACTGACTATGGAAAGCTTCACTGACTATGAACTATGGAAAGTTTAATTAACTATGGAAAGCGTCACTGACCATGGAAAGATTCAATGACTATAGAAAACGTTAGTTATTATGGAAAGCCTAATTGATTATGGAAAGTGTCACTGTCTATAGAAAGATTCAATGACTATATAAAGTGTCACGTACTATGTAAAGCGTCATTGACTATGGAAAGCTTCACTGACTATGAATAGCTTAACTGACTATAAGCTTCACTGTCTAATGAAAGTGTCACTGACTAAAGAAAACGTCAATGTTTATCGAAATTGTCACTGACTATAGACAACGTCACTGAATATGGAAAGCTTCACTGTCTAAGGAACGTTTCACTGGCTATGGAAAGCGTCAATAAGTATGAAAAGTGTCACCGACTATGGAAAATATCACTGACTGTGGAAAACGTTACTGACTATCGAAAGCATCACTGACTAAGAAAAGCGTCTCTGACGATGGAAAGTGTCACTGACTATGGAAAGATTAACTGATTATGGAAAGTTTCACTGACAGAACGGTTCACCGACTATGGAAAGCGTCAGTTACTATGGAAAGCGTCACCTCCTCTGGAAAGCATCACTGACTATGGAGAGCGTCACTGACTATAGAACGCGTCAATCACTATGGAAAGTTTCACTGTCTATGAAAAGTGTCACTGACTTTGAAAATCGTCACTGGCTATGGAACGCTTCAGTAACTATGGAAAGATTTGCTGACTATGGAAAACGTCACTGACTATGGAAAATGTCACTGACTATAGAAACATCACTGACTATGGACAGTGTCATTGACTATAGAAAACGTCACTGACTATGGAAAGCTTCACTAACTATGGAAAGTTTCACAGACTATTTAAAGCTTCACTGACTATGGTAAGCTATTCTGGCTATATATAGCTTCACTGACTATGGAAAGTGTCACTGACTATGGAAAATTTCACTGACTGCAAAGCGGCACTATCGAAAGAGTCTCCTAGTATAGAATGCGACACTGACTATGGAAAGCTTCATTTTCTATGGAAAGATTCACTGAAGATGAAAAGCGTCACTGACTATGAAAATCGTAAATGACTATGGAAAGCTTCACTGACTATGGAAAGATTCAATAACTATGGAAAGCGTCACTGACTACTGATTGTGGAAAGCGTTACTAACTATTGAAAGCGTCACTGACTATGGAAAGCGTCGCTCACCATGGATAGTTTCACCGACTATGGAAAGCATCTGTGATTATGGAAAGCTTCAATTACTATAGAAAGCGTCACTAACTACGGAAAGCGATTCTGACCATGGAAAGCGTCACTGACTATGGAAGCGTCATTGACTATGGAAAGCTTCACTGGCCATGGAAAGTTTTACTGTCTTTGGGAAGCATCACTGACTATGGAATGCGTCATTGCCTATGGAAAGTTTCACTGACTATGGAAAGCGTGACTTACTATGGAAAACGTCACTATGGAACGCTTCACTGACTATGGAAAGCGTCATTGACTATGGAAAGCGTCACTGACTATGGAACGTTTCACTGACTATGGAAAGTGTCACTGACTATAGAAAGCTTCAATGACTATGGAATGATTCGATGAATATGGAGGGCTTCACATTGAATTGAAAGTTTCACTTGCTATAGGAAGCTTCATTAACTATGAAAAAATTAACCGACTATGGAAAGCTTCATTGACTGTTGGAATCGCCACTGACTATGGAAAGCGCCACTGATTATGGAAAGCGTCACTGACTATATTAAGCTTCATTGACTATGGAAAGCGCCATTGGCTATGGAAAGCGTCACTGACTATGGAAAGCGCCACTGACTAGGTAAAGCGACATTATTATGGAAAGCTTTACTGACTGTGGAATGTTTCGCTGACTATGGACAGCGTCATTGACTATGGAAAGTGTCACTGACTATGTAAAGATTCAATGACAATATAAAGCGTAACTTACTATATAAAGCGTAATTGACTATGGAAAGCGACACTGGCTATGGAAAGCTTAACTGACTTTGAAAAGTTTCACTGACTATGGAAAGCGGCAATCACTATGGAAATTGTCACTGACCATGGAAAATTTATCTAACTCTAGAAAGCGTCACTGACTATGGAAAACGTCACCTGGTATAGAATGCGTCAATGACTATGGAAAGCTTCGTTGACTATGAAAATCGTAATTGACTATGGAAACCTTCACCGACTATGGAAAGTTTCATTGACTATGGAAAGCGTCAGTAACTATGGATAGAGTCAATGACTATGGAAAGCGTCAGTGACTGTGGAGAGACTAAATGACTATAGAAAGCGTCACCTACTATGAAAGCGTCAATGACCATGGAAAGCGTCACTGACTATGGAAAGCTTCAATGACTATGTAAATCTTCACTGAGAGTGGAAAGTTTCACTGACTATGGAGAGTGTCAATGACTATGTAAAGTTTCACTGACTTTGGAAAGCTTTAATGGCTATGAAAGCGTCACTGGCTATGAAAAGTTTCACTGATTATGGAAGGCGTCACTGACTATTGAAAGCGTAACTTACTATGGAAAGCGTCACTTACTTTGGAAAGCGTCACTTACTATGAAAAGTAAAAATGACTATGACACTGACTATGGAAAGCTTCACTGACTATGAAAACATTCACTGACTTTGGAAAGCTTCACTGGGTATGGAAAGCGTCACTGGCTATGGAAAGTTTCACTGATTATGGAAGGCGTCACTGACTATTGAAAGCGTAACTTACTATGGAAAGCGTCACTTACTTTGGAATGCGTCACTGACTATGAAAAGCATCACCTAGTAGATAATGCGTCACTGACTATGGAAAGCTTCATTGACTATGGAAAGTTTCACTGACTATGGAAAGCGTCACTGACTAGGAAAAGCGTCACTGACTATGGAAATCTTCATTGACTATGGAAATCTTCACTGACTATTGATAGTTTCACTGACTATGGAAAGCGTTAGTGACTATGGAAAGCTTCAATGGCTATAGAAAGCGTTACATACTATGAAAAGCGTCATTGACTATGGAAAGCGTCACTGACTATGGAAAGCTTCACTGACTATGGAAATCTTCACTGACTATGGAAAGTTTCACTGACTATGGAGAACGTCACTGACTATGGAAAATTTCACTGACTTTGGAAAGTGTCACTGACTATGGAAAGCATCGCTGACTATGGAAAGCTTCAATGACTATGGAAAGCGTCACTTACTATGGAAAGCGTAACTGACTGTGGAAAGCTTCAGTGACTATGGAAAGATTCCATGACTATGCAAGGGTTTACTTACAATGGAAAGCTTCACTTACTATGAAAAACTTCACTTACAATGGAAAGTTTCACTGACGATGGAAAGCGACAATTTTATGGAAAGTTTCACTGACTATGGAAAGCTTTATTGGCTATTAAATGCGTCACTGCGGAAATAATTCCTGATTTTTGGAGCTGAATGTTTAATTCTACGCTTTCCTTTTTTATGCTCTTGAGTTCCTATCTTTACACAGTCATGTTCATTGCTCGATCATGTGTATAATTTTAGCCATCAAGTAACTTTGGTAAAACGTCAGGTAGCTTTATATCGTTTAAAATGTTTCCAGAATATAGTTTTACTCTTGATCTTTTAACAACGGCTGTTTGTCTATGCTAAAATTCAACAGTCTTCAATGTTTCTTTTCAAGCAAATTTCGCGCTTTTTATGTTGTTCAACACTTTTCCATTATTAAACTCCTCCTTTCTTGTTTTTGCTAATTCGATCCAAACATATCTTGATAAAGATTCGTCTAGTATTTGTATTTGCACTCATAAGTTTATTTTTCCTATTCTGTTTCTCTTCTATATGAGTTTAGCATTGGTCACTCTATCGCAGGTAATGTTTCTTGAACTTCTCTTTGTAATATCCTCTTTAAGTACCTGAGTTTGTTTCTTTGTGTCAGCAAATGGGCTGCTTGTCAGGTCATCATAAAGATATCTTAAATAATGTTATAATTCTGTCCTGTAAAATAAGATCAAAGTAGCTGAGGAAGACATTATGCTATATTTGGTCTTGTTAGATGATACGAACAAGCCAACATAACGACTGCCTAAATTGGTTCCTTGGTTTGTTTTCGTTCCCCAATTCTTTTAAAGTATGCAATATTTAAGATTTAGGTACATTTTTTGTCAAGTCTATGTTTGACAATGTTCCAGTCACTTGATTTGCTTTAATTCTAATAACTCTAAACTGAGTTGTATAGTATACATGGGCTTTAAGATGTATTACGAAGTAAGTTAGACAAATACAAGTTTGTGCATTTACCTACATTACATATAAAATTATTTCGTTCATCATGTACTGTTTTAAGCAACTGATCAGTGATGATCATCGTGTTCAACTGTTTTAAGCAGCATGTTATAACTGATGATTCCGTTTATTTCGAAGTTATCACTGTTTTGTATTTTTGTAATCTCTAGTACATGATTTTATCTAATTTGTATAATTCTTATTCATAGCCGTAATGAGTACATACTAAACGTGGCTGAGTTAGGCCTCTGTAACAGGAATCTGTTAAGACTATACTATTGAATAGGATCTATAAATATATATTTAGGTACTTCCTGACAATTATTAATAATAATCTTAATAATAAATCTATGGTGTACATTCTCAGTGATTGATTTAGCTCCACAATGGTTGCGCAAAATCATGTTTGATTCGACGCAAAATTAAAACAATATGTTGTCACATAGGTTCTATTGAGAGGTACAGTCACAATTTAAGCAATTTTCGGAATCATTCATACTTATTGTTTCCTGTTGTAATTCTGCAGACGTGTTTTATATTATGCTTAAATATTACCCAATAGAAAAAACACGCTTGTTTGGACTGCTCAGTGGAAAAAGAAAAATGATCATAATATGGATGGAATTCTGGAACTGTTATTAAGAATTTGAGGGATATCTGGAGAACCCTATCTTGACAAAGTCACTTTTGTTGATGGATTTGTTTCTTTTATGTTTACTTAAGTTCCCATAGAATCGTAATATTATCATTAAATGTAATATGCAGTACTGCTTATCTGGAAGTTGTTACCGTTGTTTCCGTTAAATGTAATGTACATTGCTCCTAATCTGGAATTAGTTGCCGTTAAATTTAATATGTAGCGCTGCTTATCTGGAAATTATTACCTTTTTGTGTAATATGCAGTTCTGTTTTACTAGAAGTTGTTATCATTAAATGCAATATACAGTGATGAATTTCTGGATGGGCCTTGAGTGACCGAGTGGTTTAAAGTGCTCTCCGTTTCAGATCACTGCCATCTCACATCTGTCTGCGTATGTTCGAGTCTAAGATTCGGCGAATGTGGATATGTGAGAAAGCTTGCCATTAGCTTTTCGTGGGCTGGTAATAATTTCCGCGAATTTGCCAGTTTCTTCCTGCACCATTAATACTGGCCGCCATGTATAGCCTATTGTGTGCTGACAAATTGCGTTAAGCCCCAGAACAAAAACAACAAGTAATCAAAATACATCCTTTCTTATTTTTCCGACCATTCTCTATAAGAACATTTGGACTAACAAATGTACAAAGATGAAAAAAGGAAAAAGAGAAATTTTGTGTAGAATATCAGCCCAAAAGTAAAACTGTGTGAATACTTATATTTACATACACATAGATAATGTTAGAAAGACAAATATATGGTTGAAGATATGTGAATAAATTAATAATAGTTATAGAACTAGTTGTTATTCCATTAAGCACAGTCAGCATAGTTTTCATGTCATTATGCGTTATCACATTTATGCAAGGTTTTAATTAATCAATAAGCAATTCGTCCTTATAATCTCTCCTAATTATAATATAAGTATGGTTCTTGTTTGAATCACTCATTGTTATGGTATCTCCGTTCTTGTTGGCATTACCCATAGTCATAGCACTATCAAGGTCCTCATTTAAAACACCAAAACTTATAATAATGTGAAGGTCCTGTCTTGAAAACTCCATAAATATAATATTCTCACAAACAATGACGCCTCTCAGGATAGTGATATTACAAGAATCTTAGAAGTGGGGATGGTAGATTCCAATTATCAGATATCGCATTCGTTTTGCACACATGTCTATCACTTCAAGGTCGCATATTAATAGATAGGTACATGGTTTAAAAATCTAATTTTTTGAAATATAGATCTTATATCTCCCCCCTCGATTTGTTTTGATTCATTGATTCGATTTGTGGTAACCGATACATATATTGGACATGGATTCGGTTCGATATGAATAAGAACGTGATACAGATATTAAGACTGTTTTGCTCAGTGTGAATTTGAATTTGCTATAGATATTGGGCCTGGAATTAGCTCACTTTGGATCTGAATGTGATAAAGATATTGGGCCTGGAATTAGCTCACTTTGGATCTGAATGTGATAAAGATATTGGGCCTGGAATTAGCTCACTTTGGATCTGAATGTGATAAAGATATTGGGCCTGGAATTAGCTCACTTTGGATCTGAATGTGATAAAGATATTGGGCCTGGAATTAGGTCACTTTGAATCTGAATGTGATATACATATTGGGCCTGGAATTAGGTCACTTACGGATTTGAATGTGATAAAGATATTGGGCCTGGAATTAGGTCACTTTGAATCTGAATGTGATATAGATATTGGGCCTGGAATTAGGTCACTTACGGATTTGAATGTGATAAAGATATTGGGCCTGGAATTAGGTCACTTTGGATCTGAATGTGATACAGATATTGGGCCTGGAATTAGTTGAATGTGCACTTTTTGTGTATTAATACAGGATCCTATCGTGAAAGAAAATTAACAGATCTTTCGTGAACACATAAAAGACAAATCTGTAAATAAAAGTTAAGATTATATGATTTTTAAACATTTCTTTTCATTAGCATGAAAATGTTGTTGACTTAGTTAATGGTGTTCTTTTCCATATCATTATGAACGTTATTAAAGCAGCTATCCACATGAATAAAACACTCTTCTCAGTTGTTCAATGTAGAGTTCTACATGTAACGCAAATAACTATTTAAAACAATTATTTGTTTTGCATTTAATATACATACTTGATATAAACAAAACCTTACTCGAAATCAATATTGATCACGGAAAGAGAATACGCTGTTAGTGTTATAACGCAGAGAAAATACTTCATTTGCATTGGCGCTACTAAAAGAAGTACTGTCTCTTATATTTGCACTTTCAGCACCGATGTCGGTTACATTTAGATAAAAAAATATCTGAGGTTGGTCAGAGGTTCATTTCCCAAATATTCTAAATTTGTAAATATGGTTAGGAATTTTATTGAGATCGAAGTAAACATTTTTAGGAAAATGACAAAAGTCAGGTAGACATTACCCTCAGCTAGTAAAATAGTCAGTTCGGCCAAAATGCAACCCTCAATCACGGACAAAGGTCAAGCAGACATTATAATATACATATCGGGTTACATTCGATGCCAATATCACACTATTTTTATTCTCACCGTTAAATGATTTCCCATATCACTGTATACCCTCAATCAGGGACAAAGGTCAAGCAGACATTATAATATACATATTGGGTACAGCCGTGTAAGTAGATGCTTATTTTCACAGTAAAATATTTGTTAAAGTTGAGTTGGTACTAATAGGCGAGAGTTGAGGGGATTAGACACGAGATTCGCTGATATTATATTTAATATCTTTAAAAACTGAGATCATTATTTATATTGTCTCATCGCTGATAATAAAAAGCCACTCCTCAAATAAGATTGATTTTTAAACCATGAAGTTCTTTGAGAGAGACAAAAGCAGACTGATTGCAAACGTCTCAAAATAAGTCTGATTGCGCAAGGTTGGTTGCAATAAATTGTTTTGACAGGAAATCTTTATTCATACACAATACATTAACATAAACGTCAAATTTTCCGTTCAATCGAACTCATATATATATATATATATATATATATATATATATATATATATATATATATATATATATATATATATATATATATATATATAAAGAATACAAATCATATGGCGAATAGCAACCCACTCAAGCGTACTGGATCCACCAAGGGATCACGTTTGTCAGGGATTAATTAAAATAGATGCAATAAACTGACGACGAACAGTACGAAACTAGTAACTAACTAGCCTAAGCGCTTTCGACTCTTAATGAGTCTTTTTCAAAGGCAAATACAAAACATAGTTACGACAAACAAATAAACACAAAAACGTTGCGTTTGTAAACCTCTACATTTCTATCTTCACATGTGCTAAAACTATAAATACAACCAGCTTGTATAGACTAGTTGCGGAAACTGAAAACGTTGTATAATTCCCTAAAAGTCTACAAGCCAAAGCGACATCTATTTTTACTTTGTGTACATATGTAACGCAGATTATATCCCGGATATTTGGTTCTATACCGGTTATTCTTATAGTAAAAATTGAAGGATAAGAAGATTTAGAAAATGTTAAATTCTACTAGTGCATAGTTTTCATTTTCTAGTCTTCTTGGTTTAGACCGCTTGGTTTCAATGTTCTAAGGCGGCGTATCCAGTATGATTCCTTTTCCTTCCTGGTTTCGGAACTCCAGCTGTGGTTGTTGGCAATAGCGATAAGTATTATATCACTGAAAGTGTGGCCAGGGGAGGAGAAGTGTTCTGCGACCGGGCTTCTGTACAGCTTTTTTGTCATCCAATCAGATCTATGAAGGTTTATCCTTATGTGTAGCTTTTCAGTTTCTCCCACGTACTGAAGGCCACAGATCTTACATGTGATGAGATAAATCACATTCTCTGTTTTGCACGTTTTGTTTGGACCATGTATGTTTAGTTTTTCTTTAGTCACTGTGCTAGTGAATGTCTTGGTCTCTATCATATGTTGACAGGTTTTGCATCTTTTATCGCCACAGGGTCCAGATTGACTAGGTTGGTTTTGACTAGCGATTGTTGTTAGCTTGGCCCTGACTAGGATGTCCTTTAGGTTTTTTGGTCTCCGGTAAGCTACTACAGGTTTGTTCGGAAGTATTAGGTTTAGTATGTCTGACGATTGCACGGTTGGCCAGTGGTTTGCGATGAAATTACATACTTTGGGATTGTCTGGGTGATAGGTCAGAATAAATGGTATCCTATCAACCTTTTCTTTCTGTCCATATCTGAGTAGGTCATCACGGTTTGTTTGTTTGGCCCTTTGGATTGCCTCCGCAATCAGGTCTTTGTCGTAGCCTCGGTAAATTAAATGTTTAGCCAGCTCTTCAGACCTTTCTAGGAATCTTTCATCGTCGGAGCAAATTCTGCGTATCCTCAGTGCCTGGCTATATGGAATGTTCTTAATGCAGTGTTTTGGATGACAGCTGGTTGGGAGAAGATACTGGTGTTTGTCGGTTGGTTTCGAGTAGATGTCTGTGTGTAATTTGTTTTCCACCAGTCTGGTTGTTGTGTCCAGGAAAACATGGTTTGAGTTGGAAATTTCTGCATCATTGCACTTTCTTGCATCATTTCCTCGAAACAAATACAGTCACTAAAGGTCTTCAAATTCATGTGAAACCGCAAATTATTGGCAAGAGTTCAAACAGATTCAACAAAAGATGGAATAAAATAACTCACGACGCTTCCATGAAACTCACAGCCCTACTTAGTAAAAACGTAAATCATCAATATCTAGCCAAATCAGCAACCATTGAAGAACTAAAACATCAGCTCAATTCCGTCTCAACAGAAGAACAATTGAAAACGTTTTACTCCAAATTAAATAAAGATGAAAAAAGACTCTCTTCGAAACTATACAAAGTCAGAGAGAGAAAATTTAGAAGTCATGATCTACAACCAATGGACTGTTGTGAAGAAACTTCAATTGACGAAATTTCTTCCAAAAACAACCGTAAGAAGAAAAATCGCCGCAAAAGGAAGAATCGCAAGCACTCTGTAACAAACACTAATGCAACTGTAACTAACACAGTAGTCAACATCTCCAATTTAGAACTTACTGATGCAGAAATAAAACTTTTATCGAAAGGTTTGAGTTTCTGTCCCCGTCCTAAAACATACGACAGAGGGAAGCTTAAGAATGACACCGAAGAATTCATCCGCCGACTAAGACTCAAAGCCCATTTTGCCTTGCAACCACCAAGCAAATCAAAGGAAAATATAAGCTGCGACCAACCCACATTTAGAAAGAAAAGTAACTGGACCCCACCAAAAAGTTCAATTCCGAATCTGGAAGCCTTTATCAACTCGGTTGAAAACGATATTTCCAGACATATCAACCATACTAACAAATATTCTAATTTGACAAAAGAAGAAACAGATGCCCTGCACTCACTGAAAAGCAGAACAGACATAATAATTAAGCCTGCAGATAAGGGTTCCGCTGTTGTCGTTATGAATAGGGAAGACTACATTAGTGAAGCAAGTAGACAACTAAGTGACGCTAGGTTCTACCAAAAACTGGACCATGATCCAACGCTGGAATATGCAAAAATCATCACTAATGTTATTGACGAGGCGTACCAAAGCGGACACATAGACCAGCAAACCAAAAACTACTTAAGCCCAGAAAACCCAAGAGCAGGTAGATTTTATCTTCTACCCAAAATCCACAAACAAGGAAACCCTGGCAGACCTATAATCTCAGGTAACGGGCACCCCACAGAAAGGATATCAGAATATTTAGATTATTTTATGAGACCACATGTCCACAAATTACCATCATATCTTCAAGACACGACAGATTATCTCATAAAAAGCAAAGCTAGTGAACCATTACTGCCAGATACATTACTTGCTTCCTTAGACGTCACATCTTTGTACACCAACATACCGCACAACGAAGGGTTACAGGCATGCAGCGAAGCATGGGAAACAAGAACTGTAAACAATCCACCCACACACTTCTTAATCCAACTCCTGGAGCTTGTCCTAAAACTCAACAACTTTGAATTTAATGAAGAAAACTACCTACAAATCAATGGAACTGCAATGGGTACTAAAATGGCCCCTTCGTATGCTAACATTTTCATGGGAAAACTTGAGGGAAAGCTTTTAGCATCGGTTGAGCGTACACCATACCAGTGGGTACGCTTTATCGATGATATAGAAATGAAGTGGCAGTATGGAAGAGAAAGTCTGGATGACTTCATTTCAAAGGCAAACAACTTCCATCCTTCAATAAAATTCACGGCAGAAATTTCCAACTCAAACCATGTTTTCCTGGACACAACAACCAGACTGGTGGAAAACAAATTACACACAGACATCTACTCGAAACCAACCGACAAACACCAGTATCTTCTCCCAACCAGCTGTCATCCAAAACACTGCATTAAGAACATTCCATATAGCCAGGCACTGAGGATACGCAGAATTTGCTCCGACGATGAAAGATTCCTAGAAAGGTCTGAAGAGCTGGCTAAACATTTAATTTACCGAGGCTACGACAAAGACCTGATTGCGGAGGCAATCCAAAGGGCCAAACAAACAAACCGTGATGACCTACTCAGATATGGACAGAAAGAAAAGGTTGATAGGATACCATTTATTCTGACCTATCACCCAGACAATCCCAAAGTATGTAATTTCATCGCAAACCACTGGCCAACCGTGCAATCGTCAGACATACTAAACCTAATACTTCCGAACAAACCTGTAGTAGCTTACCGGAGACCAAAAATCCTAAAGGACATCCTAGTCAGGGCCAAGCTAACAACAATCGCTAGTCAAAACCAACCTAGTCAATCTGGACCCTGTGGCGATAAAAGATGCAAAACCTGTCAACATATGATAGAGACCAAGACATTCACTAGCACAGTGACTAAAGAAAAACTAAACATACATGGTCCAAACAAAACGTGCAAAACAGAGAATGTGATTTATCTCATCACATGTAAGATCTGTGGCCTTCAGTACGTGGGAGAAACTGAAAAGCTACACAAAAGGATAAACCTTCATAGATCTGATTGGATGACAAAAAAGCTGTACAGAAGCCCGGTCGCAGAACACTTCTCCTCCCCTGGCCACACTTTCAGTGATATAATACTTATCGCTATTGCCAACAACCACAGCTGGAGTTCCGAAACCAGGAAGGAAAAGGAATCATACTGGATACGCCGCCTTAGAACATTGAAACCAAGCGGTCTAAACCAAGAAGACTAGAAAATGAAAACTATGCACTAGTAGAATTTAACATTTTCTAAATCTTCTTATCCTTCAATTTTTACTATAAGAATAACCGGTATAGAACCAAATATCCGGGATATAATCTGCGTTACATATGTACACAAAGTAAAAATAGATGTCGCTTTGGCTTGTAGACTTTTAGGGAATTATACAACGTTTTCAGTTTCCGCAACTAGTCTATACAAGCTGGTTGTATTTATAGTTTTAGCACATGTGAAGATAGAAATGTAGAGGTTTACAAACGCAACGTTTTTGTGTTTATTTGTTTGTCGTAACTATGTTTTGTATTTGCCTTTGAAAAAGACTCATTAAGAGTCGAAAGCGCTTAGGCTAGTTAGTTACTAGTTTCGTACTGTTCGTCGTCAGTTTATTGCATCTATATATATATAGATATATATATATATATATATATATATATATATATATATATATATATATATATATATATAAAGTTCTCAGCTAGCAGGTAGATCGAGACGATTATGTCGGTTAATTAACGTGATGTAGCAATTTTTCTTCTTTAGCTCTGAAAAGAAAAGACAAATGTATTAAATACCAGTAGTATTTCTCAAAAGAATTTTAAACGTTAACTGATATTGTCAGATGACATTATATTATAACTTTTCGTCTGAAGAAAATGTAATAATCACATAATATCAATGTATCGCCATTAGGATATATTAATATAAATAAAAAACTATGCTGATATTTAGTGATATTAACACTCCTGTGGCTTAGTGTTCAAGGCGTACGCTTTGGATTTTGGAGTTCGCGGGTTCGAATCCCGGTCGATTCATATCAAATACTTATACGACAGGTTTTAGCAACTACCTCGCTTGTCGCTCAGCATTAAGAGGGTAGGGTTAGGACTGGTCAGCCTGGTGTCAGAATAATGTGACTGGGTGGGACATCATGCTAAACTTTTACTGCAAAAGAACCAACCGCATAATATAATTTATTAGACCTGTGCCCAATGTTCGAGTTTGCACATTTAGAAAAACAAATAATAAACTCGTAGCAGTTCGGGTGTTTGGAGGAATCTTATTGGAGTGGATGGAATTGGCTTTTAGACTATTCGTTAGAATATTGAAAAGGGTAGATAGAAGCACGTTTAGTATAATGACGCGCACGAATTGTGTAAACATGATATGAACAAGGTAATTTTCCAAAGTATATACACACAATGAATACAAAATATTGTATTTTGAGTCGAAAAAGTCCAGTTGAATAATGTATGTTTAATCCATCGGATCATTTTGATCGAGTAATATTCGATGCCATAACCTTGAGACCAAAATCAGTGAATACATAATACTCTCTGGTAACGTATTCCAATGAAAAAATGTTAAAGAATGTAACCAGTTAATCGTTGGGTATATGTGGTTGATGTTGACTATTAGAACAACTCTAAGTAAATAAAATTCCCATTTCCTGTAACCGAGCACACTTACGGCAAGCCATATTCCATCCCATTATTGCGTATCCCCATATAATGTTTACTGACACAATCTTACAATTTAAATCCATAGAGATCAAGCTGGTAAACATTTTGCAGTAAGTTATATTCTATATACATATATTTTTTAACGGAAGTGCATGTAATATCAAACGAGAAAGCTTACGCTTTAGATCAGTTGTATGAAAGAATACAAATTTTAGATAAAATGAGCGATCTTTGGGGATGCTTTTAGTTCAAATCCATGACAATGTCAAAGGCAATCGAAAATAATGTATAAAAATATATACAGAGTTAACCATTCCCAGATCTGCGATTGACATTTTATATTCTCTTTCAGACAAACCGAAGTTCTTGATGTATTGGCACGAATCAGTCAAAATGCCATGTAAGTGTCAAAGTCGATTATGAATGTTATGTATTATGTCTCTGAAAATTTATGCTCTCATTTGGGTGCATATAATATACGTGTGAAATTAATTTTTTTGAAATCGCCATTGTTGCATAACTCGTTGCAAACGTGGCGATGAATTGTTCTGAAGATATACAGTACAGGTAATACCTCAGTAATACTTCATCCTTGCTGACCATTGTCTTTTTTAGAGCAGGACGCACAGCAGTTCTTGGACCATTTTGAACAGAATTTAGCCTTCTTAGAACAGAACGAGCGAAGGTTGGTACAAGACCAATTCATGTAACCAGTATCTTCGCATTTCTGCTCGCCTATATAAAACAAAAAAGAGATATGACTAGCTTACAAAGACAGAAAACACATAAAATAAGAAAACGAGAGAAATGAAATGAGTAGAAATGAAATAAAATAGAAGTTTGTGGAATATATTTACCTTGTAGAATTATAGGAAATGCAGCTGAATATATTAAAACAGCGTAAGTCAGAGTAAGATAGATGTGAGAATGATAATAGCAAGATTGTGGGAAATATTGGATTTTTTTCTGTTTCTTTTCGGTATCAACCATTCGTTTCACTTACACAGACCCAGGTATGGCATCGCATAATGTGCTAGATGATCTTGGACTGTGAAGTATGTAAGGTGTGATTAGTAGAAGAAACAACATATACCTGATTTGTAGGCCAATTATGCTAAGGCAGATAAGCATATACGTTGTTTGCATTTTGATTCAACTTGTAAGCTAGTATATACGGTACCAAATATTTATTCCAAAACTTTCCAAACTTTTTCGGGCCACCGTTCCTTTGGTTATTCTCAGCGTCATCCTACCTTACCCAGGTCAAAGAATTATTCAGCATCAGCGCCCACTATGTAATGCCACCGTCCCCATGGGGGCGGTACCACCTACTGTGGGAACCACTTATTTATTTTGTTGCTAATCATCAGTATATTTAGTTTGATAATATATTATCAATTCTTGTGACTTGATCACCATTTCTATACCATACCAGTTTTAAACATATATTCAATGCCTGTTATGCATACGTGTTCAGTTAAATGAATCTATCTATCTATCTATCTATCTATCTATCTATCTATCTATCTATCTATCTATCTATCTTTCTATCTATCTATCTATCTATCTATCTATCTATCTATCTATCTATCTATCTATCTATCTATCTATCTATCTATCTATCTATCTATCTATGTATCTGTCTGTCTATCAATCTATCTATCTATTTGTCTGTCTGTCTTTTTATCTATCTATCTATCTATCTATCTATCTATCTATCTATCTATCTATCTATCTATTTGCGTGCGCGCGTGTGTGTTTGTTTTTGTGTGTGCACGTCAGAAATTGTTTACCATTGCACGTTTGACAACAGACGTCGCCTAAATCAGAACAGAACCTCTTTTTGTTTTTGTAAATCTCGTACAGATGTGTACACATATCGGAATCTGTGCAAGAGGGTGCGTGAGTAGATGGCGCAATCGTCGAAAAAGGAGGCTTTACACCCTTAACAGAAGTGGTAGTTGGTTTTGGAGTAGTTACTCCAGATGCTACATGATATATATATATATATATATATATATATATATATATATATATATATATATATATATATATATATATATATATATATATATATATAACAGTTTGAAATTTAAATAAAAATAAGCTCTTGTATGTTATGTATCGTCTGTTATAACATTATTGTTTTATTATTTGTTGTTACCAAATAGATGTCTACATGGTATCTCCAATGTTCTAGTTCTAAGCACGCGTTTACTTACTTCGAAGCACACGAATAACATTCTTTATTATATGACTTCCGTCGCATAATGTTTAATTCCCTCATGTCTGTATGTGAAGCAAATAGATCATGACCCATTTACTGGAATCAAATAAAACATGTCCGTTGATGAAGCATTTTTTATGATGATATATCTAATAGTTACATTTTCTTGCACGTCTGTCAACAACCTCGTAACTATTAAATTGTGCCTATTGCTAAAACTGCGTTAACATGTTAGCTTAAAGTTTTATCGCTCGATCCATACTATGTGAAATGTATAATAAAACCGTCTGATCATGAACTGAAAATGTTGTATAATTCCCTAAAAGTCTACAAGCCAAAGCGACATCTATTTTTACTTTTTGTACATTATGTAACGCAGATTATATCCCGGATATTTGATTCTATACCGGTTATTCTTATAGTAAAAATTGAAGGATGATAAGAAGATTTAGAAAATGTTAAATTCTACTAGTGCATAGTTTTCATTTTCTAGTCTTCTTGGTTTAGACCGCTTGGTTTCAATGTTCTAAGGCGGCGTATCCAGCATGATTCCTTTTCCTTCCTGGTTTCGGAACTCCAGTTGTTGTTGTTAGCAATAGCGATAAGTATTATATCACTGAAGGTGTGGCAGGGGAGGAAAAGTGTTCTGCGACCGGGCTTCTGTACAGCTTTTTTGTCATCCAATCAGATCTATGAAGGTTTATCCTTTTGTGTAGCTTTTCAGTTTTTCTGACGTACTGAAGGCCACAGATCTTACATGTGATGAGATAAATCACATTCTTTGTTTTGCACGTTTTCTTTGGACCAGGTATGTTTAGTTTTTCTTTAATCACTGTGCTAGTGAATGTCTTGGTCTCTATCATATGTTGACAGGTTTTGCATCTTTTATCGCCACAGGGTACAGATTGACTAGGTTGGTTTTGACTAGCGATTGGCGTTAGCTTTGCCCTTACTAGGATGTCCTTTAGGTTTTTTTGGTCTCCGGTAAGCTACTACATTTTTGTTCGGAGGTATTAGGTTTAGTATGTCTGACGATTGCACGGTTGGCCAGTGGTTTGCGAAGATTTTACCTACTTTGGGATTGTCTGGGTGATAGGTCAGAATAAATGGTATCCTATCAACCTTTTCTTTTTGTCCATATCTGAGTAGGTCATCATGGTTTGTTTGTTTGGCCCTTTGGATTGCCTCCGCAGTCAGGTTTTTGTCGTAGCCTCGGTAAATTAAATGTTTAGCCAGCTCTTCAGACCTTTCTAGGAATCTTACATCGTCGGAGCAAATTCTGCGTATCCTCAGTGCCTGGCTATATGGAATGTTCTTAATGCAGTGTTTTTGATGTCAGCTGGTTGGAAGGAGATACTGGTGTTTGTCGGTTGGTTTCGAGTAGATGACTGTGTGTAATTTGTTTTCCACCAGTCTTGTTGTTGTGTCCAGGAAAACATGGTTTGAGTTGGAAATTTCTGCCGTGAATTTTATTGAAGGATGGAAGTTGTTTGCCTTTGATATGAAGTCATCCAGACTTTCTCTTCCATACTGCCACTTCATTTCTATATCAT
This sequence comes from Potamilus streckersoni, assembly GCA_016746295.1. Lineage (NCBI taxonomy): Eukaryota > Metazoa > Mollusca > Bivalvia > Unionida > Unionidae > Potamilus > Potamilus streckersoni. The sequence goes on along the minus strand of JAEAOA010001490.1, from coordinate 73,214 downwards.
CGATAAAGCGTACCCACTGGTATGGTGTACGCTCAACCGATGCTAAGAGCTGACCCTCAAGTTTTTGCATACGAAGGGGCCATTTTAGTACCCATTGCAGATACATTGATTTTTAGGTAACTTTCTTCATTAAATTCAAAGTTGTTGAGTTTTAGGACAAGTTCCAGGAGATGGACTAAGAAGTGTGTGTGTGGATTGTTTATAGTTCTTGTTTCCCATGCTTCGCTTCATGCCTGTAACCATTCGTTCTGCGGTATGTTGGTGTACAAAGATGTGACGTCTAAGGAAGCAATTAATGTATCTGGCAGTAATGGTTCACTAACTTTGCTTTTTATGAGATAATCTGTCGTGTCTTGAAGATATGATGGTAATTTGTGGACATATGGTCTCATAAAATGATCTAAATATTCTGATATCCTTTCTGTGTGGTGCCCGTTACCTGAGATTACATATATATATATATATATATATATATATATATATATATATATATATATATATATATATATATATATATATATATATATATGCAGGCTGAATTAGGTTTAATATCTTAAGTTCTGTAAGATGACACTCCAGATTGGAACGTTGTTTCAATACCAACTGGGTCCTATCAAATTGAGCAAATTAATAATGAATTACAACGTAGAATAAAATCCATTACTAGAAGGGAATCAAAAATTGCGATAACAGTTCATGAACCAACATTATCATCTACAATTGAAATAGGCTCCCCTGGGTATGTTGTAGATATTTATAACAGTTCAGTAAGAACAGTATTAGGATGGCCCGAAGATCCACCTAGAAATGCTGGTAATTCCACGCCCGAGCCTGTAAAATCTGATTACGTCACTGATGAAATAGGACCTGAAAATCCATCAAAAACTTATAAAAAATTCGAGGATATAAACTTCACAAAAAATATCGATATAAGGATCAATATGGTGAGGATGCATGGATAATTCCACTTTTTAATGATTATATTATACGAGAGGACGAAATTTTGGAAATGCATGATACAAGTCCAACATTTGTAGATATTAAAAATCACATCCTTAATAGAATGAATAATGATTTTTTTGTTGTTATTACCCTCGTTAAGATCTGGCTTTCTTACACAAGCTGAGTTTACTAGTGTAGTCGCTGCGGGTAATAAAATCATCGATGATATGGAAATATTTAATTCGAGGATTACTAATCTTTTTACTGATGAAAATAACCCGATTTCAAAAACTGGTTCAGCCCAAGATTATAAAAAAATATAAATGAAAATCCAAATTATAAATTACCAGGATATAACGTTCCCGTTTTAAAGAAAAAACTCAGAACTGCCATCGACGAAGGATTTAATAAAATTTATCAATCATGGAAAGATAACCAGCCAAATCCTATTATCCTCACTCATAATAATTCTCCCGACGGCGACGGTAGACATATCGCACCGAACAATGTGGATATTTCATCGGTGATCGCACTTAATTTAACGTGTGATGTAATCGAAGGAAGTTATCAAATTAATATGGAACAATCAAATCAAGCCCGACAAGGTTACATTCTTTATTCATTTGCACCAACAGCTCCTCCAGGAGTTTTAATTGTTGAAAATCCGACTAATCCAGTCTATATGCAATGTCAAAATGATTTGCTAACTAGAATTAATTTTACACTCACCGATCAGTCAAATAATTTAATTGATTTACGTGGTGAAGTATTATCGATTAGTCTGTTTGTGAAAAACTAACAAATAATTTGTATTAATCAGCAGCAGGGAGGGCGAGATGACAACATATTTGCGACGTAGATGGCAGCAATTTTGATGGTGGTTATGACAATGTATTTACGACAAAATCGCTAAGGCTCCATTTGTAAAATGGGGTCTTTATTTTTTTTTGTTAAAATATGAGATTTCGTAGGAAGGCTCCATTTGGCATTCTGAGGCTTTAATCGATTTTGTCGCAAAAATTTGTAGGGTTCGCCCCCTCCTACTACTAAATGAAAACAGAAAAGTCCATTATCTTTAAAAATTAATATAATTCCTTTATAATTTGTTAAATTCAACGTCTTCTTCATGGAATTTGACATTAATCTGAAAGTAAGCATAAAAACCACAATACTTTAGAAACAAAATTTGACCATGATCTGAAGAATTTACCCAGTCAGGGTCACTGATTCGCAAATTGTTAATTATTTACAAACAATTGATATATAAACATTATTTTGAAAGAAGATACAATATTAATGCCCTCGCTTTGTTGAAAAGCTTGAATCCCATGCTTCTTTTATAACCAGTTTTCAATTGCAGGAAAATAGGAAACAACATCATATAAGCTAATAGTGCTGATTACAGTTCTCTAACAACTCTACACAGGTCAAAATGTAATTCAGATAGTGTTTCAATAGTTGCGCACTGACGATATGGCACAGTTTCCCTCATATACAGTTCACAAAAGATGAAATAGAATTCATCCTTGCAAACTTGTCTGAATTTTGTTTAGTTTACTAGTGTTGTGCAGATGAAATAAGTAATCAGCTGATAAATGCATCATAACGACGGGCGAAAGAAAGCTTTTTAACCTATGTGTACTGCATTAAAATTTTATAAATATTCGAATATAATTTTGGAATTTAATTTTGTTTATTGTTTCATACCCCACATGAGCAAATATCCATATAGTTTAGAATTTATGCGATCAGACGCTCGCATCATATAGGATGTTATTAAACATATAGCTTATCTTTAAGACATATATTTGAATGTGTGCATTTAAAATATCCCAAAACGATTAGTTTCGTCACGAAAATACTTATTTTAATTTAGCAGTTTGACAGCGTGTGAAATTATACCTTCGGCTGATATCACATTCCAATAAACTTTTAGCTTAATAATTGTTAACTGACACCCTTAAAATAGACTAAAACTGTTGAAACCTGTCATTTTAATTATGCTTGCGGATTTTATATAAATAGTTGCATGGCATATGCACCATATTTATACAGAAATGTCCATAATTAGGATCACAAGTGTTTGGAATCATGACTTAACATTTACTTGATATTATAGCAGTAATTGATACGTATTGCTGATCTGCGAAGCCACATTCGGCTGTATTCATATGCATTATCCCAAAGCGTTATTTCCGTCATGAAAACGAATACATATATTAGCAACTATTAATTTAGCACATTGTCACTGAATCGCCCTGTATATCTATCAATGCTTTCATCAATGATCAAACCTCAGTGTCCCCGCATTGCCTTAAACTTTATGATACATAATGTAACTACTTAGTGATTTAGCCACTAAATGACTAACTATATTTCTAGAGACCTCATCTTTTTTGCTAAATTTATCAAATTCTTACACGGATATTGCTTCACATTTATCAGAGTCACTTTGTTTAGCTTAACACATTTTAACTTCGTTTACATATAGCTTACTTTTTGTCTCTAAAACATATTATATCTTTCCAGGTCTAGCAGGGTATCAGGAACAAGGTAGAAGAACTGGATTAGTTTGGAAACTTTACAGTGGTCAGGCGGTGATAGCAACATAAGGACATATGCAAAGTACCTGCCATAAGTGACCAAGACTAGTTCATATTACCACCGTTATAAATAGCACCTACCAGACATGGCTGGGGACTTAATGAGAGAGATCAGCACCATTGTTCAGTAAGGTAAATCCTCCCTGGAACTGTATTTTGTTTGTTATTTTGTTGCCTTTTACTGGTCCCGTGAAAACTTTAAATTTGATTGCGCTATTATTTATGATGACAACTGCATGAGTACCTGACACCATAACTGTGGAACGTAGCACCTGTCATTGTTGCTTTAGTGCGTACACGTATATGCATTTCAACAGGCATATTTCAATTTGTTGCAAACATTACTGTGGGCTATCTTGCTTCACTAACCCTTGGAATAATGTTACCACATGTACAGACCGAAACTACAATTTTTCTTTAATATCATTCATTAGTAAACTTTACTATCTAAACTTTGTCATTTTGAATTTTTAAAACTTATATAAAAAAATTTTCATTAAACCTTAGTTTTCTAAATTTAATGTAAATTTAAGTTTCCCATAAAATTTAATTTATCCATGTTTTCAATTTCAAACATTTTCAGACTGGCTTCATCTAGTATTATAATTAAGTCTTTACTGCTCTGAAAAATTCCTGTAAACAAGGAAGACAGAGGAAATCTAGTTTCCTCAGCAAACACTTAGCAAGCACATATGGCCGTACTAAACCGAACAGGGCCTAACCGAGAGCAATCTATAAAGACTAGGGACTAGATCAATTTTCGACCAGAATACAAGCGATACGTGTCTCATTAAGAAGCACGAACATCTTGGAATGACGACCATAGAAGAATATACATCATAATTGAAGATCTCTATTCTCTCATCATTTCACACAGTTCGTTTCTGTTGAGTGAGTGACGACCGCGACCACAACATAGTTGACGACTCAATGGCAGAATAAAGACCAAGTTGACCCAGAAGCAAGATGCAATCGACGACTCAGTCGATAACCCAGTCTACTGTCATGAAGACAGAGCAGTTGTCGATGTGGTTGGTGACCAGGCGACGACAAGAGGCAAGAAGTACGACGGTATCCCACTGTGGTGGAAATGTGTCACACTCTGGAGCATCGATCCTCACACAGATATAGCGGAGCATTACTCCAACTACAATGACCTATCCTGATGAACCCGAGATAGAGAGACTCTGGGTAATGTAGCCGAGTGAGAGTTCCACTACAATATAACTAACGATAAATGTAAATAGAATGATGCATGATATAATATACAGCATGTAATATTGTAAATAATGGAAAATACACGCATAAAATAATTGAAATGCATGCTTCAATTTATGGGGAAATCCACCTCCATCCGAAAACTAGCATATTTGTCCAACCACAGGCATAAATGTCAAAGACAATCTTAAACCAATATAACCTTAATTCATATATCCAACCATCCCACTTTCTGTAGTGAAATCTTGCATAAAACAGGCCGTCAAACAAATACTGGAATACTGCAAATAAAGACCGGTTCAAAGTATCGTTATTGCACGTTGTTTGGATTATGTATAAAAAATAAACTAGATGGATACAGATACTGATCGTGTAATTTCAGAAACTATGCAAGCGGCAGACATAGTAGACAAGATTTGTCGGAATGACCAAATTACACCTAATGAAATAGTTAAACTTGCTAACAGTCAACAATATTAAAGCAAGTCCAATTGAAAATATGGTAAAACTTTGTACGATAATTTTGAATACTAGCTTAGCACCGAATGGTTGGACTAAAAATGTTATTGTGCCATTTTATAAAATAAATGAAAAAATATTAGTATGTCAAATTAGAGACCTATTATTTTATTATTATTATTATTAAATTATATGTTAGATCGTCTAAATTTCGTGATGACAATATATTGCAGCTGGACTCAATTGTGGATAAAATGTTACATTTGTACAGCCTTAGTAAATTTATGAAGCATTGCAACAAAAGCTTTCTTTGTAATTTTATTGATTTTTTGAGTGTTCTGAATTAAGTATGAAGAATGATATTGTATTCGATAGTCTTCTAGATAAAGTATTTTAGAATTGTATTATTTTTAAATAATGTTATTAAGTTATGTATCAGTATAAATGCTGAAGTTCTCTCTAAAGTAAAAATTATGTAAGGAAAGAGAAAAAAAATATCTCAGTTATTGGTAACCTTATTATTAAATGACTTCCAGTGTTTGTTGTACTGCAAATGGGTATAGGGATTGCGCTGTACCCTCCAAATAAACTGTAAATATGAAAAATATTATGTTCCTTTTACACGCTGATTACAAAATACTTGTTGCAGATACTCATGCTGGCATTTAGTATACCTTTGATATGTTTAGTAGATAAAGTGAGTATAGAAAAACAAAATCATTGTATTTGGTTCCCCAAAATATCACAATCAGAAATGTTAGATACGATGATGCTAAATGGATGTTCTAGATGAGTGTTTCCAAATTTCTGAAAAACAAATAAATTTGATTACTAAATTTAAGAGCATAAATGAGGGACACCCAAAACAAGTCTTGGTGGGTACAACGGCGTACTCTGACACCGCGTTAGGGACCACCATTGTAAAAATATAATAATGCTTATTCATTGCATTTGACAAATATTGAAGTTCTCCAATTGCATGGAAAGAATATAGTAGCTATAACTAATGAAAATATTCGTTTACTTAAAAGACGTATACACTATATTTATAGTTTTCTATTGATCGTCAGTTGAAATTGTTTGATCAGACCTTGGTACTGATTTTACCATATGGCAATGAAATTTGGTAATTCGAAACAGTTGACATGGGTACAAAACATTGGTTTGCTAATAATAACAATCAAGAAAATATAAATATTAGATTGTAACATATACAAAAGCTATCAACTCGAAAACAATATGCATGTGTGAATCAATGTGGACGTTCATATTTGTACCACGTTAACTCCAATCACTGTCCGTTTTAGTAAATAAATGTGTTGCAGTTTATTGTTATTATCTAGATCCCTCTACTAGAATATTTATACTATTATGGGATGGTTTTTTACATTGACAATGCGTTATGTTGAAAGTCAAAATAATCCCCGGTCAGGACCCATGTAATGTACGATGAAGTCTAAGGACTTTCCGCACTGACACAACACCATGAAATTCTCTATAGTGATAGGGAATGTACGAATATCTTGTTTTAATACAGGAATATTAGTTATCTGAATCCGAAATTGTAAAACATTAGAAGAAAAAGGAACAATTTGTGTTTCCGTATATGATATTAAATATCAATACATTTTAAATGTTTCTTCACGTTTTATCCTTAATTTGTTTACCTTTCAAGTGTCTCTGTATTTATATATTAATACCGAGTAATTTCAGCTCTATGTAAATGACTCAAATATAAGCTACTATATTATTATTATTATTATTATTGTTATTATTATTTTTATTATCATTATTAGTATTATCGTTATTATTATTGTTATTATTGCTATTGTTAATAATAATAATAATAATAATAATAATAATAATAATAATAATATTATTATTATTATTATTATTATTATTATTATTATTATTATTATTATTATTATTATTATTATTATTATTATTATTATTTATATTATTATTATTATGTGCCTTTCGACTTTGTGTTCAGCATAAGCCACTGAAGATTCCTGTCCATTATAATTTGTTTTCTTGGGTCTTCTCAATCAGGCACAAGTTCTCTGCACCAGGTAGTTTTGGACATTCATCATTTTCTTCGATCCCGTGGTTTCCATCTTATTACTTGTCAGGATATTTTATTTCTAGGTTTAGCCTGTGTGTATCAATTCCATTTTCGTTTGAAAATCTGGAATTCAGTCTCTTCCTGCATTGTTTTTTTTTTCCAGAGTGTTACGTTCACCACTGTCTCGATCCACCGAAAGATAACTGTAAATTCTGACGATATTTAACTTAGAACACCAGTTAACACAGGACCTAAATGGGACTTTAAATTCTGGTGATGTTTAATTTAGGCCACCATGTAACAGGATCTAAATGGAACTGTAGATTCTGGCGATTTTTTTATAGAGTCCTAAAGTAAAAGCCCTTTAAAATTCTCGCATGACAATTAAACTCGATGATGATCAAGACAGCATTCAGTTTATGTCACCTGGAACACATTAACGGGTTTGGCTAGAAATATTCTCAACTACTTTTGTTCTAACGAAAAAACGCTAAATTTAATCATTTGAAAAGACTATCGAAGAAGACATAACAAGAATGGAAATCACAAATATAAAGGATTAGAAAAGCTGAAGAACAGCGGATTTATTACAAAGAATTTCTTAAAGCTGAGGAGGTTTGTTCTGTATAATTTAGACCAACATGTAATACAGGACCTAAATGATATGTTTATTAAGTTTCATCATTACTAACTGAGGTTGTTATTTGCTAATTTTTGTTAAAATACATTTTTGATTGAATCATTGTGATTCATCAGTACTGTTGGTGCATCAATTCAAAAGTTTGATCCTCATTTAGAATACCCCTGATACGCGATACTTTTTGAATTGTGATAGACCATTTAGAGATTCATTCATCATACTGTAAAATATGTTTTATGTTTCTCTATGTATTTTAGGGAAATAAATTATAATGTGCATCTTAGAAAAGATGTTTGTTTCACTCGACAGTGATTCATAAGTATTGTTGTTGCATCAATACAATGTTGTGATCCTCATTTAGAATAGCCCTGGAACTCATTTACGCAATACATTTAGACTTGTGACATATCATTTAGAGACTCGTTCATCATACTGTAAGATATGTTTTTTATTCCTGTATATTTTTAGGGAAATAAATTATAATGTACATTTTAGGAAACATGTTGGTTACTCGATATAGAGAAATAGTTTATGACCATACATTTTGAACACGATCGATTACACTAGGTATTAAACGATACTGCATATTGAAAGAGCTACTCTTGCTACTTATAAATGTGTAGCCCTTTTCCTATATATATATATATATATATATATATATATATATATATATATATATATATATATATATATATATATATATATATATATATATATATAAAGAGAGAGAGAGAGACACAGAGAGAGAGTCATTTCATGGATTTTAGTCGGTATATATGTTCTAAGTAGTATAAAAACAAGAGTTTCAACTCAAAGACCCCTTTTTTTAGTTCCCCTAAGACCTCCAAACACCACCCACCCACCACTACCCCGTTGGTAAGGTAAGGCGTATAGCAGCTTGTCAAAGCCAGGTGTGTTAGTCATCATTGTGTCGTCGTACTAGTCACACACTGCCCCCCTCAGTTCAACTACATATTACCTAATAAGGTAATTGTTTCAATTCAAACCCACCCACCACTACCCCGTTAATAAGGTAAGGTAATGTCTAGCCAGGTAAGTGAACATTGTTAAATGCTCTTTTGTCATTCAAGTCAAGGTAACTGTTTTTAGCCAATGATTGTACTGATGATCATTGCGTGATTAGAAAATTCGAGAAGGAAATACACCTGCGTAGGTAAACCATTAGTCAGGCATTCTGTCGTAGAAGTTTGACCAAATAACATGCTGCGGAAATTAAACTACGCATTTGTATTTTTAACGTTTGGGAAAGCAAATGGGCTTAGAATTTAAGGGTAAGTGATATTATTTTATGCCTCATTACCAATGATTAATGTTTCAATTGTTGATATTAGAACTACTTCATTATCACGATTGTAGAGACTAAATTTTACTTTACCACTCACACAGCGACGGGACTCAAATAAGTCTTTCATTTGTGGTTTGTTTAGAGGATATTTTTGTAGATAGAATATATTTTTGACCGATCGAGATCAATTGAGAATTTAGCAATTTTTTTGCTGGCTAATCGGACTGTGAAAGTTTTTAAATTCCGCTAGCAACCTTTGATACAATTGTTCGAGATAATTGAAATACTCGCTGTTATCAGATCTGATGAGTGAAAGTTTTAGCTTGTCACGTGTTCCACTAAAACATGTACCTGATGTTTTATTATTAATTTCAACTGTCAATTGTTTGCCGTCAATCATTAGATATTTGATTTTGCTATTATAGCTATTTGTCTTTGTAAAATTTTCAAACATTATTTTATAAGTTTAGATAAAATTTCAGTCGTTAACTATAATGTCAAGTACAGATCTATCATCATGATATTACCCAAGTGCAAGTGTATCTACACCATTTTTGCAATAACGTTTGTCATCAAAATTACACAATCCACGTTTGATAATGACATCTGTTTCAAGCTTATGATGATTAGTCGGAATTGCCATAGCTCTCATAAAACTAACAGCGATCAAGCGCATACTTGTAGTCATCAAATTTCATATATCGTTTAACAAAATCACGAGGCAGACCTTTTGCTTTTTGTTTTTTTTATTATTGTCTAATAATACGGCATGCATTTTGCTGCGTAATCCGATAAAGCATTTGATAACACTCGAGTTCATTTCATTTTTGAACTTACCAACAACCTTTTTATTTGTGTCGTCATGAAATTTACTGTCACGTGGGTAATCAGAAAGATCAAACATATGTCGATTATTGTACATGTCCTGATAGATGTCCTCGCATTCGATTTCATATACGAGCGAATCAGTATCAGTAAACAATAATCTACTAGCAAGCCATTGATTTATAACAAAATTATAATGAAAATCGTACATCAGCCACGTTGATAAATCTAACACTGAAGCTCCAACGTAGATTGGCTTGTTTAGTTTTAGATTTGTTTTTCTTCTTTGTATCGCAACAAGATTCTTATTAAAAATTTTCATGCTCACAAAACCATCGTCTGACACAAGTTTGTTTCTGCTATTGACATCATTAACTAGTTCGATATTTACGCGTTTTAAAATATTCTCCATCGTCTTACCAAAAACAGCATTGTTCATCAGTTTAAAGAAGTTTTTCTCAAAACCAGTTTTGTCTGCAGCTCTTCTTGAAGTGTTCGAGTTAATGTAACCTCTCATCCACGGTGACTGATTAAAGTTTAGTACACGATGAGCTTTTTTCAACAAAAGTCCAACATCGACTGCTTGTTTTAAAACTTTGTAATGCAAAACATAATTACGTTTATTAAGCAAATTTGGTACTAGTTTCTTGACAATAGAATGTTGTCTTGGTGATGATAACGCTTGTTGTTCTTCTGGTAACATACTATAATCTATGACCATCGATTCCGCGCAGAAAGGGTAATCGGTATGCAATTTGTGTAGCGAATTTGGATAATCGAGATCAACTTCAACGAAATAGGAAACATCGTCGGGTATCTTTTTTCTGTCTCCGATAGAAATTGATCAGCCGCGATCCAGTGAAATCCACCAAGAGGCATTGGTTCTGCCAATGAACCCCCGTACAAGTTGTTACAATCTAGATAAATTATATACTTCGAGGGAAGCTCAGGATTATACTCTTTTAAGTATTTGTTGTTTGCTTCAGCATATGTCTTCGTTGTCACGCTAATACCGCCTCTGATACCTTTTTCAATAAAACTGAACATATCAAAGTCAGTCAGTAATTCCAACCTTACCTTACTAAACTTTAGCAGAGCATCCCATGACAACCCAGGGGCAGAATAATACCAGTTAGGATCTAGTCCATAATTATTATAACTCACTTCACGAAAACTTTCAAAAACATCTGCTAATAATAACACGTCAGTTTTCAAATACAAATCATGATAATCACCAAAAGTCTCACAATCAAACTCTTTCCAGATATCTTGTGCATACCTGTACTCATCATCAGTGATATTTTCATTTTTAAGTTGCGAGTAAAATTTGTCTTTGTCAGGTAAAGATGTTTCATCAAATTTACTCCAATCGTTGAGATATTCGTACGGAAATACTCCTCTTTTTAGCTAGTTGATCATATTTATCTCCAAAACAGTCTGGTATGTTATCAAATTTACTACAACCTTTCACTAGCTCATCTAACGATGCTGGCATAAATTGCATGCTGTCAATGAAACGAAATTTACTGACATATACTTTTCAAAATTATTTGGAATGCATTTGATGATGGTATCGAGTTTCAGACGAGATTTTATATCAGGATCGCCAACAGCCTCTACGATAATGTGGCTATCATATCCTCGAAAGTTGTGAAGAATAACTGGAATAAATTCTGGTGCATGAAATTTTAAATTACACTGATCATGAGTCGCTCCACGGTACTGTCCGGTTAAATGGCAATGGTCATGTGCTTTTTTGTCAGTCTCAAAAGCTTTTTCACAAATATAACAAATTTTAGCTTGCTCGTGATCGGATTCTTGTTGAGGTGTTAATTTTAACATTGGAGTTACTTTTTTCAAGCGAGTAAATATATAATCAACTTCGTTAATCAATTGCTTGAGAAGCCAGCCAGCTGGATTTTTACCACGAGAATATTGAATTGGTTTAGATAATCTAGAATCAGTACAACAAACTACCTTGTACGCTACTCCACACGGAACATGATTTTGAATTTTTCTTGTACTCGATTGGTTAGGATTATTTTCTACGCCAAGTACAGTTTGAAGTAAACATTCGAAATCAGCGTATATGACGTAAGGAATTTTTAGTTTATGATTATGATGGACAAACTGTAATACACTATCTTTTTAGATGGCATTGTTATTCTTTGTATATCACTACAGTACTGCAAATGCTTTTCTAATGTATCATTGTTTGTACAACCATGCAAGCAGCGGTAAGAAAAGAACTTTTTGTTGTTATTCTTATGTACTGATTACCAACTAATACATGAAAGTTTTTAATCCAAACGTAATGATTTTTATAAAAGAGTAAATTTATGGTTGATTGTGAACTTTTTCTGAAATATATCTCGGATAAACGTTTTCTTTTTCATCTAGTCCGAAAACGTTAATCGAAACATTGTTTTGCTTTTCAAATTTTGTTATTTGATTTTCTGCCACTGGAATTTCAATATCTTTAAAATTTAATCTTGACACGTGACTGATATACCTTTCAACACGACTAGCGTTTCTTTCTGCTGGAAATAGCGCGGAAAGAACAGCCCATTGGAAACATTTGTTATCGACGTTTTTATGTTTATACAGCACCTTTTATTTTTTATTTTTGGTGGTAGGTCAATATACGAACTACCGCCTAATGCGTCATATTTCATCGTGTGAAACAAAATTTCCTTCATCATTTCAAACTTCCAACCCGAACCTAATTCGGTAAATTCCTCTATTTGTTTTCCAAATTTCTTCGTGTACTTCATTAGTTAGTGATAAAAGATTAGTCCCAAGCAAAACACGTCTTGATTTTGCAGTTATGTAAGGGTCTGCAATATTCTTGTCAGTTGATTCTTTCGTTACAAGTAGCTTTAAAAATATAACATGATATTGCACTAATAATCTTATACTTTTGTGTTTTTAAACTCACGTTTTATAGTTGTCTGTAGCAAATGGTAAAGAATTGTTGCAGTAAAATTTATCAGTACGACTTGTTTATCAAACTGATAACTGTTGTCAAAACCTGCACAAGCAGTCGCTATTTTTTCAGGTTCTCCCATAAGGCTTCTCTTGGCTGTATCACGCAATTTTAGCATTGTTATACTATAGTCTAATATCCAATTTATAATTTACCTCATACTGCGCATGCGCCAGGTTGAAAAAAAACCAACTAGAGATAAAAAAAAATCACCTATAGTATAATGACAGCAAATCTGACAAGCGCACGTGAGAAAAAGGTATATCACGTTCACACAAAGTACAACCTATACTCTGGAAATGCATTAGGTTCGGTCATTAACATCAAAACTGGAATATCTGTTGGCAAATTAACAGCAGCAGGTTATCAGATTAGCGTAAGGGAGATAATGCCGAGAGGATTGCAATGCTTAAAAAAGATTTTATTTACACGTTGTTCTGCGAAAGCATTCCATAAGGACAGCTGTATATTACGTGAACAGTAAAGTCACTGATGACACTTTACAAAACGAGTTTCAGCCGCATCCGGTCTTTGATTTATACGAGGCTAATGATCGCGATATTATTAGAAACAGAAAAGCTAAAAACGTTCTTAGCACTATGAGCAATATGGGATATATCAAGGTAAATGTTAGAAGAACATCGACAAATCAAGTTCGTTTTTATGGTCATAGGTTTGTTTATGAGGTGTTTAACGGACCTATACCCAATGGGCTTGTTATTTATCACATCAGTAACGTAAAGACGGACAATCAATTGGAAAATCTAGAACTAGTGACGCAACAGGAAACTGTGAGAAAAGGACGAGGTGGTAACGGTAGTAATTTTAGATGTCCAGCAAAACCTGTTATTTCGTTAAACCTCAAAACGGATGAGGAGATTAAATTTAAATCATTTTCAGCTGCGGCGAAACATTATAAGATAAATCCCAGAGCAGTAAATTTTGTAGCCGATAGAGTAACAAAATCAGCTTTTTCAAGCGAATACGATGCTAGGGTTGTTTTTAGATATGATGATTAATAATATTTTTAATTCGGTTTTAGTCAAGCAATGATGACCAAATGCTATAACATCATTATGATCAAATTTTGGCGTCGTTACTGCACTTTCATTAATTCTATTTTTTTCCTGCTGCTTTTAGCAATATTTTATGAAAATCACCTTGCATTACAATAACGTCAACAGAATATGCACTATAACACGACAAACATTTTCTTACCGCTTCGACTAGCTCTTTGTAATTTAACATATTTACTTTTTTGGTGATATTTTACTTCGTCAGTCATCTTGTAACAATAAATTAGATAAAAAAATATTATAATAATGGACTTGATGAAACTACTTGCTGAACTATACTCAGAAGATACTAGTGATAAGGTCGCCAGCGATAAGGTCGCCAGCGATAAAATCACAATTACTAACAATAATTTTGTTGGTTATAGTGAAGATGATATTTTGTATAACAACGAATCTGATGACGCTCAAATAGTCACCGTTTTTGATAGATCTAATTACAGCAGACCAACAACTGAACTATATAATGCCAAGTATCACGTTGATAAAAAAAAATGAAATTTAATTTTACCGTTGAAAAACAGCAAATAGTTTGGCAGCTAATCAAGCCTTTCTTAAACATTAATATTCCAGGCCGACAAAAAAAATATTAAATTCGATTTCATATTTGTCAAACTTTTTAATCTAATGACGATCTCTGATGATCGCAGACAATATCTAATATCGTTATGTAAACCAGTAAAATGTAAATCTGTAAAACAAAAGTACGAGTAAATTTATAACAGCATTATTTCATAATTTGTTTGGTTGGGATCCAACTGTTAAATTTATCGCTATACCCATGACATTCGACTAAAGTTTTAATACCTTTTTTCTAATCACTTTTTCAGTAACGAAAACATCCTGCTCAGTTTTCTGTAGTTCTTGTTCGTACAAACTACCTACGATAGGTTCACCTGCCGGATCTTTTAACGCGTATGTCACAGGTATTGTTAAAACTACTTTATCAATATCAAATACTTCTTAGCTCCAGTTTGGAGTAAATTCTTTTGCAAATACCTTTTTCGTTAGAGAAATTCTTACTTATCACCCACTTTAAATTTATGTCTGCGGTACATTTTTTTGTTTCCTAATATCGGATTTTTAACAGGATTATTGGGTGACATTTTGATGGTTCGATGTTTCGTCTTATTATATTCGACTACGATTCGAGAAAGGTCATCGATGTACCTTCTGGTGTTTTAGCTGTCATATGTTTGTATTTTTTCGTTTAGAGTACGATTAAATCTTTCAACTACAACGCTTTTACCTTCGTTTCCTGTAACATATTTTTTTTAATATTATTTGACAGTATGTGACAGTTTTATTTTGCTCAAGACACAAATCTCTGTCAGAATCACAGTTGCATATCATTCTATATTTTTAGTCGTCTACTAAAATAACCTCCCTGACGATATCAGAACAACCGTCGCTGGGGACGTTTTCTTTATAAACTTTTTTCTTTTTCTGCAGATTAAACAAATACTTTTTAATATCATCCTGTTGTTGTTTGTTTATTCTGTTGTTTCATTAATATTTTCTGTTTTAGTTCTACACTTGAGACAATATGTTGACATTATTATATTTGTAAGTTTAGATAAAATTGATTGCAATCTCATCATTAGCGTGAGAAGGTTGCTTGTCATACTGTAAAATAAACTTTAAAAAATTAAGATATTTCTGAGACATTAGTCGGATAAACATTATACAATAATATCTGCAAGCAGACGTCCCAACAGGTTGGAGTTGATTTGATGAATAATATATTTGTTATATTTTTGTTCATATACCTTTATTACATCGCTTGGAGGAAGTCCAAACGAGTCAAAATAATTAATATTATAAACTGCTACCCAATGCGTACCGGATCAGTCATTGTAATCTTGTATATTTATAACACACGAACTTACAGCTGATAGCGTTTTTATTTCTGTGAGTTCATCTTTAGAATAAACTCCTTGAAATCCAGGAACCCCTTTTAACCTATCAATTATATCAAAATTACTTAGCGGGGTGGTCGTGTTCCCGGTAATGTTAGACCACGTCCGATTCCTAAATGATTTGGCAGGAGACTTCCCACTAGTCCCGCCAAAAGTGGAGCGAACCGAATAATTCCTCCTTGTTTTGTTTGATTGCATATGCATTTGCATGTTGGTGTTATCTTTTTTTGGCGATTTTGTTGTTTTATTTTGTTTTGGCGGTTTTGTTGTTGACGATTTTGTTGTTTTCTTGTTTTTGATGATTTTGTTGTTTTTTTTGGCGATTTTGTTGGCGATTTTGTTATTTTCTTTTTTCGTTGTGGCATTATAATATATCAATTACATAAAATTTACGCTACTGACTTCACAATTTTTTTGTTCCACTTCCACGAATGATACTATTACCCTCAACTGCTCTTTTCCTTGCGCCAGATATTGCTCCCGTCGCTGCTGTAGTCCTAATGAGCCTAAGACCGGTAACATTTTTGCAGCTAATACTGATAATGCTGGACCAAGGAAACCACCTTTAACGACAATGTCGTTTGCCATCGCTGTCATTTGTGCAGCACTCAAATTTAAAATTAAAATTTTTTTTTAACGATCATACTTCTTTACTTGATATTTTGTTATCATTAATTTTGTTAAAACACAATCAGAAACATTAGGATTGATTTTTAATGATATCTGCTCTCGCTTTGCAAGAGCAGCTACTAATTGTTTGACTTGGCCATCGGACAAATATGCTTCTTTTATAATATATTTCGCCATTTTATATATAACTGTAGATTAATCTTAAACTGTCATTTTACAGCCAACAGAATCTACCGTGATAAATCTATCACTGATCACTAATGCTTATACGTACAAAGGCGCTACTTGAACCGCTCCAAGTGTCCAGGTAATTTCAATATCAGTTGTGCTGTCTACAGCTCGCTCGTTATGCTTACTAACATCAAAATGAAATATAGGATAACGTGTACGAAATTCCTCTGCTGATATCTGAGATCCATCTTCAACATCTTCATATTTTTGCATTGCGTCAAGTAGGTACATGTACGGTCGAGTAATATTTTTATTAGCATCATTAGCAAAATTGCACTCTATATCTCGCTCTGAATATTGCTTTGAATTTAGCCTAGCGTATATTCGTCTGACATCAGCGTGGTCAACTATTGCATTATTTTTTTGCTGGTTGCCTCGTCGGGCGTGTTGTTGAAATACAAAAAATAATTGTCTCGGCAGTTGTTCGCTTGATGTTTTTGTGACCCGCCACGTGTAGTTGGTAGTATTTGGAACCGCTGTCTGATATATTTTATGCTGCTTAAAATAAATTCTCTTTGTATGCTTATTACGTGTGCTATTTAGTTCTGACATTTTAGTGATTGATGGTGTTATACGTGGCATCCACAGAGCAAGTTTTTTTATGATAAACTGTACATCAGCCACTCCAGATCTAAACAAGCAATCGTTTTGTTCTGCTCGATCTAAAATAAGAGTATGTGTTACTCTGCGAAATACTTTATCATAATCGCAACAAAAGCCGAAATTCATACTTAGTGGAAGCATCATTGTAATTTGACGTGATCCTGCTGCAAGTTCTATTCGCCTAGCAAAACCTTCATTATAACGTGGATTTGTTTACGTCAAGTGTGTTAAGAAGCAAATTTAACATTGCAGTACCGTTTGCGTCTGCAGCTGGTGGTGTTATATTAAGATTATTAAAAGCTGCCGTAAGAAAAACACTTGTAGCGTCTGCATTAGCAGCTGCACCTGGTGCTGCTATACCTAGCGCGTCTGCATTAGCAACGAGAAAATTTCTAACAATTACAACATTTGCATCAGCATCAGCTCCGTGTATTTTAGCACCTCTCTTCAAATATTCAGTTGATTCAGCTATACCACGGCCAGTATCTTTAAATCACATCATGTTCGTTGCAGTTGATCTCTGAAAACGAAATAATATTTAAAATTGGAGCGATTTCTGAGACAGCTTGTTTTATTTCAGATGAAGTCGGTGGATCTCCTTTTATTTTATCAGCTATTTTTTGTCCCACCGCAGTCTCAGCGGCAGATGCAGCTCCAGTTGCAAAAGCTTTACCAGCGTCAAGAGCAATTGGTGCAACTTTACGCGCTATACCGGGAACATTTTCAATTACTTTAGTAAATATATTTCCAAAAAATCCTTCTATAATTTTTCTTTGATAAATTTTTTTCTTTGTTTCATTATATTTAATGTTGTATATTTTTATTGTTTACTTTTGCTCGCGTAGATGTAAATAATAAGTTACAACTTCATCATTTCCAGATTGATCTGTCAACGGAATTATTATACTTGATATTTGATTTTCACCATTTTAAGGATAATAGATAATATGTTGTGGAGTTATTTGCATGAGAGAACCTGTCGGAACTTCTGGTGAAAAACTGTAAATAGTTTGACCATTGCTACCTTTTGATGTGTAAGAGCGAGAAGCAATAGAGCAATTTACTAATATTGTATTTACTTCTGTTATATTTACTGGTAGTTCACTGTCATATGTAATAGCCTGATCAAGTTCAGTGTAACTTTTTTCAGTAAATCCTAGCAGTTGTGCAATACTTCTTTCTTTGGTTCCAAACCGATTAATATATTTTTCAAAGTTGTCTTAGCTCGCAATGCGTTATAATTCGCTGCCAACTCAAAATTATCAGCCACACCACCAGCTTTTGTTATGAGCTCTTTGATTGTCTTGTTTAGATCAGTAATATCATATGCTCCTTGTGGAATTTTTGTATTTTGTTGTAGATATTGAAGATGTTGTAATCTTTGTAAACCAAATTTCATCGTTAACATCAGTTTTCACGTTAGGCATAGCATTCCAGCAAGTAAAAGACATTAATCCAATCTCATATTGTTTTGCAGGATCTAGTTGTATAGGAGGAATATAATTTACTGAAAAATTTGCGCTATCTTTTGCAGACTTACTAGAGTTTAGCAATACTATTGTTTGCATATCTTTTATATTAGATCATTTTAAAAATTAAGTCGCGGCGTAAAGTTTCTTATTCGTCAGATATTAATAATTTGCTCGATCTTAGATGATCAAGTATGTCAAATGATTTCATTATCAATTTCAACACTAACATTTCCAGCTTCTTTTGATAATATTAATAACATTAATCTACCTATCATTTCAGTAGTTGATGTAAATATTTTTATTTTTTTTACACCAGTTCCTGTTTTGTCTTCTCTATTTTTTCCACACGAGTTTTATCAAGTGTAGTAAATTTCCTTCTAAAACTCCACCCCTCCCAAAAGGTTTTGTTCTACTATTTTCTGCTGTTTTTCTAAACATGGAAGCAATAATATTATGTCTCATCTTATCATAAAGTGGATGCATATTCACAATTTCTGTAGCCGTGTTTATTTCATCTTAAGCAGCAACTCCGTCTATTATTATTTCATCTAATCTGTCGATTAATGCTTGATATTCTGCATTAGTCCACTTATTTATATTATCAATATCTTTTATATTTTCTTTCTTTAAAAATACATCATACTAATTACCTTTTATCTCATCATTTGCTTTTTTTTATATAAAAATGTCTTTGCTCTCCAACCTCCATAAACTTTACAGTAAGCTCACCAACTCTTTTTGCTCCTCTTTGATAACTTTTATTTCTCCTGATAAATTTGTCATAATATTTTTTTATATCCCTAGTGTTGTTAACTCTGCTAATCTTCGCTTAATTTCCAGCGTATTTTTTATCAAACGATCTGTTTCAGCTTGTCTAGCAGCAGGATCAGCTATATTTGCTGTAAGTGCCTTAGTTTTATTTTTTCCTCATCAGATCTAGTAACAATTTTTGCAGCAGCTGCTTCTTGTTGTTCTTTAACAATTCCAACCAAACCTTTTTCTTGCAGTTGTTTAAGTTCTTCTACTGATAGTGGTTTAGTTTCAGGTTGTTTACCACGTAGTACTTCAGTAACTGGTTTGAAAATTGTAGCTGATGCTTCTGTAGCAGTTACTCTTGTCCACGTCGTGCTTCTTGTCCTTTTTGCTTAAATGATGCTTGAGATTGAGCAAGTTTTGTTTAGATCTTCTATATGTTTTCTATATTTTGCTCGTTTGTCCATTATTATTATTATAAATTTTAAAACTAAACCACGTTTTACTGTAAGTAAGTGTCAATACAACAGCGAAACATTTTACTTGGATTATGTGTAAGTTTATTAAATAAGAAAAAGTTTTATTTATCCTTTGTAGCATTACGATAAAGTTCAATAAATTTATCGTTTGTCACGTCACCGCATTGCTCGCTTGCAATATTCTAACGTCAACATTGTCCAGTCCTGGAAATAATATAAAACAACCATTATTTCGCCGAATAAATCTGTCATCATTATAAAAACCTTAAGCAAGATAACCAGAATTGCACTGTTTATTACGTGACAGTGAGAAATACGATCTTATTTTATTCATCTCCATGTTATTTAGCGGAATATCATTAAAAACTATCATCTTGTGTTCATCTGCATCAAGTTGATTAACTGGAATCAGATCTTCTGTCTACCTAATTATAAAAAATCTTCCCCAGCCTTAATATCATCACGAAGCTTGTCATTATATTCGCTTAATAACTCGAACTTATCTTGCTGTGAATTGATTGTGTAAATATAAACTCTATCGTAGTTAAAATTATCACCAAGAAGCAAATTCATAAGCAATTTTTTTTCCCGATCCAGTTCGCCCAAAAATAAGATAATGACAACCAGGAAGTTCATTGTTATTTTTATGCTTCACAGGCCTCTCTGTATATAAGTTTAATATCGACGATTTTGCAATTCTTGTTATATTTTTATATATAATGTTGATAATTTTATGAAGGACAGTAAATAATGAGTTACTATACAAAATTTGGAACACTAGCAGGAGATGTATCAACTGAAGGTTATCAAGGTGACTTATTTAAATATGCAACTCTTGATCAGCTCAAAAATGAATTTAATAATCTATTAAATGTTGACAGTGTAGATCCAAATGAAGTCGTAGTTTCCCAGGACAAACAAGGACGATTAAAGACGAGTAATATACAACTGTCAGATGTACGTGTACGAAATCCTGCTGCGGTTGCTAATACTTTTAATTACTTTTAACAATCGAGGTAAGATACAAGATTCTGGTAGGTCAGTTAATGATTATGTTAAAAAAGCAGGTGATTTATTTAGTGGGAACATTGTTATGAACAATTTTGTTTTTTTTACAGATCTTGGATATCCAACTACAGATGGCGATGCTACAACAAAAAGTATGTTGATGATCAGGAATCAAAGTACGTGTCAGTCAACGGTGGTATAATGCGTGCATTTCTCAACATGAACTACAATGACGTTAATAACCTTAGAACACCAAAGTCTGATTTTGATGCTGTAACAAAAAATATGTTGATGATAAGGAAGTTCCAATCAGTCATGAAATAACAGCATTAAAAAATGAATTTCTTGGTCACGTGAACACGTTTTTAAGTTTTCGCAGAAACATAAACACACTTAAAAATGAATTTTTGGGAAATCCATCAAATGTTGACATTACACTCGCTAATATTAACACAAAACTCAATGATATAAACACAAAACTCAATGATATTATAAGTGGAATTCCTGATATTACTCAAAAAACGAGTATGATTAAAATTCCTCACAAGCAGAGAAGAAATATTGTGTATACTGTTGATGCTGGATCTGGTATATGGACACCAAAAAATAAAACCATCGAACACACAGCGGAGATCACTGGTATATATAGGATATCCGTACTTTGCAGTGCAAATTTTAAAATATCCACTATATCTCTATCGACATGGCGATTCTGTGTCTGTGTTGTTCAATAAAGATTCTTATGGAACATTTACTCTGGAACCATTGAATAGAGGTTTATCTCAAGCTAGTTACTGGTGGTGTTTGGAATTTGTAGCTCAATTTGATGATATAGTCAAACTTGTGATTAGGTAAACAATTATTATAATGAAAAGAAGTATAGTTGATTACAATCATATTTCAAAAGATATTCCAAAACAGGATGTGGACGCACTAAGACAATACTACAAATATTTATCATAAAAAACTTTGGTGCGTGAAAAAATGTTACAAATATTATAACAAAATACTTCAAATAATATCATATCTACCGTTGTTAATAACAAGTTCTGGTATAGTTTCAAGTGGGGCATCATTAAATCCGTTTTTGTTAATCATATCCGGTGTTGGTGTTTCCCTTGCAGCAGCGTGTAAAAAAGTTGAATCAAGACTTTTAATAAAAAAGCATGGATGTCAAACAGCTGTAATTACTTACAAAAAACTACTTGATCAGATTCGATCTTAGCTACGAGGTGTAAAATATGATATGGACAACTCAATACGTGACTTTTGCATAATTGACAGTATGTTAACAGATATTTTACCAATCAGGGTTAGCAAATATGAAAAAAAATTCAAAACAAGTATGATGTAATTTTAAATTGTATCTAAACTTAATATATAATATCACTCACCTTTCTCGCTTTGTGAATATCCGCTTAAACACTATCACACAATGATTATAATAGAATCCGAGCTTCACCACAAATGCGTAGTTTAATTACCGCCTGTAATCTCTCGCATAGCATGTTACCTGGTCAAACTTCTACGCCATACTGATTTATAAAGCGCGTCTTGCCTTTTATATGCTGTCTTTAGTCTCGTTCGAGAACATTCCACGCATGCGCATTACTGTTCTGTTGAAGCAATATCTGTATGACTTATGCAATAGTCATGCTTGTTACTAAAGATAGAGAGCTACCTACCTATAGCTTACCTGTACATGTAATGACAGAGAGAGGGGTGGGGTTAATTTATATCTTGCGTTAGAAGTCTGAAAAGGTGGTGGGAGTAAGGTTTGGATTGAAACTGTTACAAGTATGAAATAATGCAAAATATTATCTAAACTTAAGATATAATATCACTCACCTTTCTCGCTCTGTGAATATCCGCTAGAACGCTATCACAAAATATATTCCCAAACGTTAAAAATATCACAAGTGCATTAATTTCCGCAATCTCCATACCTAGTGGAAAGCCCGCTTCAGACTGATTGATAATTTACCTGGATTTTAATACGCGGGTGTATCACGCAATTATCATCAGTACAATGACTGGCTCAAAACAGTTACCTCGATTCGTATGACGAAATAGCATTACATAATGACTAACACATCATGCTTGTTACTAAAGATTGAGAACTTCCTGTATGTAATTACGGAGAGAGGGATGTATTTCCTTCTAATCACGCAGTACAATGATTGGCTAAAAACAGTTACCTTGACTCGTTTGACGAAAGAGCATTACACAATGTTGACTTATATGGCTAGACATTACCTTCTTAACGGGGTATGGGTGGGTGGGTTTGAATTGAAACTCTTACCTTATTAGCTAATATGTAGTAGAACTCAAGGGGGGGTAGTGTGTGACTAGTATGGCGACACAATGATGACTTACACACCTGGCTTTGACAAGCGGCTATACGCCTTACCTTTATTAACGGGGTAGTGGTGGGTGGGTGGTGTTTGGAGGTCTCAGGGAATCTAACTAGAAAAGGGTCTTTCAGTTGAAACTCTTGTTTTCTTATAATATATATATATATATATATATATATATATATATATATATATATATATATATATATATATATATATATATATATATATATATATATATATATATATATATATATATATATATATATATATATATATATATATATATATATAGCAACAGCAATAAGAAAACATATAAATAGGCAGGGTATATTTACTATAGGTAAGAGAAATCTAACGTATAATATCGACATCCTTTGCAATTTTGTTTCATTGATAAACACTGTTGACAGCTCCCAAGGAGATTGCACACATATCATTAAGATGAACCATTCTCTTGTAGGATATTTGGTGTCACATCTATTTCAACGCCCGTTGTGCATGCGAGAGTAGAGGGGAATTGATAGCGAAACGGATTTTGAAGAAAATGTGTAATTTATTAAGTAATAATGTTTTTATCGTTTTTGTTTCATACGCCCCTAATTACTGATGTGTGCAAATTTTGATTATTGATCTAGAGTCAACTGCAGGCGATCGCGAGAATGTTGTGTATACCTCTTAATTGTGTGTGTGTGTCTGTGTGTCTTAGATTGTCGGTCTACTTTTCTACGTTAAGGTACAATGAAGTGCATCAAATAAGTTTGATTTGCGGAAGTTATTTATTCATCTCATCTAGACTGTTCATCAGAAAGACGAGTAAGACAAATTCTTTTCTGTGTTGACAATTCAGTTTGTTCTGTTACATAAGCTGACACAGTGTCGTTGTCGTAAAGGCAAAGTTTACTAAAATTATAAGTTAAGAAGCATTTATACAATATGTTAGGATTTAGTTGATATTTGAAATTTATTTTTCCCATTCACTAATGCTGTTCCTACATAGGAAAACCGTTATTTCTCTCTCCCTTTTATTCAAAAGTTAATGAATGTTTAAAATATTATGATATACTTTGTTTAATATTTAGTTTTCAAAAGAATATACGTTTGGGATTTTAATATTTTACAGTCACGAATATATTTTTTTATTCTTGTATGTATAACAAATAGGAAAAACACACACGCTTCGATTAAAGTCATGGATAGCGATATTATTCCTATTTTTAAAAGAATTTCGCCCTTGTCACCAGACTGTTTCCATCTGAGACAACAATATCATCATCAGCATAAACAGTATCGTTTTTATTATTGTTGTTATTATTTTCCTGTCATTATTCATTGTTGTTGTTATTATTATTTTCCTGTCATTATTCATTATTATTATTATTGTTATTATTATTATTTTCCTGTCATTATTCATTGCTGTTGTTATTATTAATTTTCTGTCATTATTCATTGTTGTTGTTATTATTATTTCCTGTCATTATTCATTATTATTATTGTTATTATTATGATTATTTTCCTGTCATTATTCATTGTTGTTGTTTTTATTATTTTTCTGTCATTATTCATTGTTGTTGTTATTATTATTTTCCTGTCATTATTCATTATTATTATTGTTATTATTATTATTTTCCTGTCATTATTCATTGTTGTTGTTATTATTTTTTTCCTGTCATTATTCATTGTTGTTGTTATTATTATTTTCCTGTCATTATTCATTATTATTATTGTTATTATTATTATTTTCCTGTCATTATTCATTGTAGTTGTTATTATTATTTTCCTTTCCTTTCATTGTTGTTATTTCTATTTTTTCCTGTCATTATTTATTATATCAAGATTTACATCTACATCATTAAGTTATTAGTTAGGCAAAATTTATTTTTAGTTTGTTTGTTCATTATCTCAAAACTGTTTGTATCAGAAGCGGAAAATACCTCAAGTTTAATTTAAACATAGAAGTAAAGAAAAATGTATGAATTAATGAGATAAGGTAGCAAAACGGTTTACTTAAGTTTCCTATAAGAATATTATGAAGCACATCTAAAAAATCAAAATAAAAGGTCTATATTAAACCGACTTGGATCGTAAATTTATTATGCACAATTGCTGCCTATTAAACATAAGCAAACTAAAACTTCATTAGATGTATTTAACATTATACAATTGTCTTTCTTTAGTTAACATATTAAAATACAAATTTTGCTTTTCATTCTTGCATTTTAAACATTATTAAGTATTAAATAATGTCTTAAATAATATAACAATTATGGGCTCTGCATTTTTATTGCAAACTGTGATATATCCTCCACTTGAATGCATTTGTATGATGCGCTCATATTTTTCCATCAATTTTCATTTTGTTTTCCAATTTTCTGAATTTATTAAATATTGTCAACAATAAATTTCATACTTCAAATACGGAATTAAATAGAATTATGCTGTGTATGTGACTCGTGAAGATTTTGCAATAGTTGTAACATGTCTAACATTCATTTTATGCCGTGACAAGACATGTTGTCTATTAGGATTCATTCGAAAAGAAGCTTAGTGTGGAAACTATATTTGCATTTTTGTGGAGTTAATTTGTAAATAAGATTAGATAATGTTACGTTACAGCTACATCTTGCTAAAGAACAGATAATGTCGATAACGATGATGGTAATTTAAAGTCATTTAAGGACACACAGGTCATGTAAAACATATATCTCACATATATATTATTTTATCAATCAAATTAATTAACTGTTGATGGTTAATAGATAAAATTGCATCATTGTTGGCATACTGTTTCTCCATTTGAATGGAACAGGTGTAAACTACCTTTACCTGTGGACCATCCAACATCCATACATTTCATAGCAAAAACTTCACACATAAGTAGCTTATATTTTGATAAGTTACTTTAATATAAAACGCGTAAAACGTTTTTAATTTTTCATGAAATAATACCCTCCTACCTCCTCAGATGAAACATTATAAATTAATATAAATTAACAATCCAAAGTTACTGCTAAATCGTATTTCCAAACACAACACGTTACCATATATTAACTGGACCAATTTTATATGTTCACTTATTATATGCTCATTTTTTTCTCCGTTAACTTTGCATTGTCAGAATCGTTCAATATCCAACGATATTGAACACCTTCATACTCCACCCCCACGTGACTGATGTACGTGAATAAAGAACTACTTTCTATAGTAAACAAACAATGACGCAGACGCCAGTACTTAGATTTATTGTGTTTGTCGGTGGATGAAGTTAACTAACTGTTTGAACCATTTGAAAGTAAGAGATGCCAAAGTTGAGAATGTGGATGAATTCTTAGAATCACAGAAGAAACTTTCAACGAAGCTGGCGACTGAACGTGATATCAGAAATGTTCAGCGATGGCTGTGTAAAATATAAACAAAGAAAAAAGGAGTAACAATTTTGTTTAGACAATTCAAAGAATGAATGAAAATAAAATTACATAACATAAAACAAAAATATGGGAAAAATCTGTAATGAATTGTATAAGCTGCACATACCAAACCGTTCTCACAATGAAATGCATTAATCAACATTGCCAATTATAAGAAAACTGGTTCTAATGAAACGAGCAGCCGAAAGGGCACAAATCCAGGGGTGAATTACCAATCATTCTGTAAGGAAGAATACTGTGACAAATCTATCAAAAGCTGGGGTCCCTTCAACAAAGATAATGCAAGTGACTGGGCATAAAAGTATGTCATCTATAATTGGTAATAATAATGAGAATAAATATACATGCCTTTTGCATCTTTAATCTCCTAGATAGGTTCTTTTTACTTTGTGGACTCTTTCTGCTAATAAGAATTACATATTTCCAAATACTGTTACACATCTGTGTACTATAATATGTAGGCCTATATAATCCAGACTACATTGTTGAAATCGAAATCACATTTCATAGTAGACTGTACAGAACTCCGCAAGAAATAAACAATATTGAAACCAGCATCTTCTTAAGAATTTATGTTCAAAAACTTTCATATTTTTCCAGCTTACGATTCCAAGCTATCCATGGCAAAACCGAAACAGTTATGCAGATTGTTGTCATCGCCAGTCCCTGAAGTCACACGTACATCGTGCGGAAAACACACAAAAGGGGATAATCAGAATTTGGCTGTATTGACAGAAAAACAAAATCTCTCAATTCCTGACCAGCTGGGAACTTTGTTCAATGGCGCAGTCATTCATAATATGACTTTAAATTTCAATTTCAGATAGACCAAAATGTTATTTCTTTTATAAATGAGTGAGCGCGCGGTACGCTATGAAGTCAAAAGGTCGATGGGCGGAGCTATATGCGCATAAATACTATTATTGTGTTTGGAAATAGAATCTACGATTGTCAACTTATTTTTTTAATAATAAATAATAAATTTTATTACTAAATATATTTGGTTGTGAATTTTATTATTAAGTCTTTGGTAATGAAACAAAAATGAGCATATTTTCCCATACATATGCAGTAACCTATAAAAACAGCCTTGCTTTTTATATTTAGCGGTCGCCTTCAGTTTGAAATACTTCATATTCTGCAAATTTGGTTTTCAGCTATCTAGCCACCGGAGATATATTACTATCGTTCGTTAGCTTTTATATGTACTGCATTATTCCAAGACATGCATATTGTTACGTATGGGCTCGTTCAGAGTAATATAAAAGAAAGGGTGAAGACATCAAGCTTTGTAAATTTTAACAAAAAATAATATATTTTCCTAGAAAACAAGAATGTATATAATTTAAGCAAGACTTACGGTTTACAGAAATGATCCAAATTTGTGTTCCAAAAAGAATTATAAGTCTTGTAAAATGTTCTAAACACAGACTGAAGTGTCTGAAGTTCTGGTCTAAAATGGCTGATGACCACGTCAGACGAAGGCTAACAGAAAATTCCAGAATTTACATAATAAATCACAGTTTGTGTTGATCCGTTCCAATTTAGAATGTTTACGGGAAAATGCATTTGTCCAAATTAGTAATGTTGTTCTCCAGCAACACAAATATTCATAATAACGAAGTAAAAGTAGCTCCTCTAACAAGACATGTTCTACGTAGACATACGAACAGACAACTTCTTCTAGCACAAAAATACCTTTTGAAAGGTATTAGAAGTTGTATAACTGACTTTACGATCTACAACCGTGAATGACTCTATAACGACTGACGATTGTTAACTCTCGACCACGATTGTCTGTTTGTGACTGTGTACGACTTACAAATATCTGTCGAAGAACTTCAAAATCATAGTCAAATGTTCTTTCCAAGTATTGTTGTAAATGATGACATCATCAATATTTGCATCGCAGTTGTTTAGACCAGAAGTTATCATATTCATAAGACCTTGAAAAGTACTCTGAAAATAAATGAAATAAAACTGAAATTAAAAGATTTATACAAATTGGATTCCTTAACACACAATTAAACTACAGGTCAAAATAATACCAATAAGTTTGATTTCAACTTTCGATCATTTTTATCACACCAAATACTATCATATTTTGAAGTCAATGCCACGGTCATTCTCGAACTATCTCTGCACGTGCGTTAGCGAGTTGCAGATATATTATGTCGGTGGTACTTTTTTGGCTAGTGTTTCAGGCAGCGTTAGGTAACATTTGGACTATCCTTCATCATTGACATTTGATTGCTCTTGAGTTACTGGAGTTGTCTTCTCTTCGACAAGATGCTTCTGTAGAGTGAACATTGTCAGTTTTGTGTCCACAGACTATGACGAAAAGCTTTAGTAGTAATTGCAGAAACTTTTCCCGATTTTTGGAGCTGGATGTTCTATACTTGAGCTTCCATTATGTATGCTGTTCCACAAAATGATATCTTAGAAATATTCATTTGATGTAGTTCGTATCGTTGCAAAGTCATGTCATTATTGCTATGCATATCAATATTTTTGTAGCCCATCGTACATGATTGTATGTAATTTGTATAATTCTTATTAAAAGAGGTAACGTATGCAAAATATATGTGCTTAAGATTGGCCCACGTGACTTGAATCTATAAGAGTATACAATAGCTCCTCTAACAAGACATGTTCTACGTAGACATACGAACAGACAACTTTTAGCACATAAGTGCTTTTTTAAGGTAATAGAAGTTGTATAACTGATTTTACGACTCTGCGACTGTGTATGACTCTACTACGACTGTTTGTTCCGTGACTGTGTACATCTTACAAAAATCTCAAACATATAAATGAAGCTAGTACTTTGTTTGAATTGCACGCGCAATAGCACGCATGCAATTTCGTAATATCTCTGTACATTAGGAAAGCCTGAACCAGTATCAGCCAATCGTTTTCATGGCTATTCCTGAATGTTTACTTGTAATGAATTTGTAATAAATCATACACAGCACGTGCTCACGTGAGTCACATCTACGACTCAAGTAAACAATGTTTTTTCAAAAACATTAGATTGATATTAATATAATCATATTAATAATTTCATCTAATGAAAAAAAAATGAAATAAAAAGATTTATACAAAATTTATTCCATAAAACACACATACTTTAACTAGAGGGTCGTACCACCTTCCCCATATATAACAAAGAAAGATCTATGTAATAAAATGTTCTTTTTCATAGTAGATAAAAATTCTACACAAGGTAAAAATTCAAAAAAGAATAACTCTTATTAACTAATACACACCAGAAAGTGCATCTGCAATCAAATTATCATTTCCTTTTATGTGCTAATATCAAAAATATATTCTTGTAAAAATAAACTCCATCTCAACAGCCTCTGATTTTTACTTTTCATTCTGCAGACGAAATTGAAGGGGTTGTGGTCACTAAACACAACAACCGCAGAAGGAGCTGAGGTAATATAAACTTCGAAATGCTGTAATGCCAGTATTAAAGCCAAGCACTCTTTATTGATTGTTGAGTAGTTGCTCTGGTATTAATTAAAAGATTCACAATGCACTAAACGGCAATTCATTAAATGCAATCTTGTAGAGTTCTTATTAATCGCAGATAATAATATAACATATTAGCATTTAATAAACAGTGTTTACTAAACTAGTCGAAGCGACCGAAATACGAAATCAAAAATGATAATATAATATGTATCTTACAATGCATATAAACGAATAAATTAAATACCTATACAGCTGGAGATATCTAGCTCTCAAAGTTTATTGGTGTGGTACCTTTCAGATTAACATCATATGAGTACCCCCTAGTTCCAAAGGTTAAATGTTTTTTATGTATTTTATGTGTTTGTGTTATCTGTGTTAAGTTTATTAAAATTTATTTATTAAATTTGTATTTAGGGTTTATACACCGCCATATTCTAGTTTTCAATATACTCCTCAACCCTAGCTGGTTTTGGAGTTTTGTTTAATATTAGCGATCCTTGCTAGGGATAAGTATTGTCCAATGTGTGCTATATGTTTGTTCTATTTTTGTGTATCTTGTTTTTTTTTGTAGGACTTGCTATATATAGTTCAAATAGTTTTATTTATTGTTATTAATTTAGTGGATCAGATTCGACTCTAGAAATTCGGTTAAATGTTTACCAAACGTGCCAGTCTATAGAACCTGTATTAATGTAGTATGCGTGAATTACAGTAAGAAAAACAGAAGGAGGATATTTGGTATAATTAGTATGTTAGGTATATATTTGTATATTTATATTATTGGGCTTCTGCATGTAATTTATGTTTCTACGTTTCCTTGTGTTCGTAATGTTCTTGCTTGGCCTTCCCTTTGAGGAGATCCGGTATGACCCGTACTACCGCTCGTAAGTCTCGTAGCATAGGTATCGTACCTTTATGTTCTCCTTAATTCGCTAGGCCATATTTGTGTCAAGGTATTATTGTATTTGAAGGTGTTATTTTACTCTTGTGATGATCACTCATTAGGTTCTTTAAGTATTTACAATTATTTAATGAAGCATCTTCTCTTTTGACTTTCATTATTGATTTTAAATATGTTGTTAGTTCTATATAAATGTTCTTGTCATTAATATTATTTGTGTACAAGAAATGATTATTTTATATCGTCCCGTATTTGTTTATAATTTTGTTTTTCATTTCCTGTCTTTCTATTAGTTTCCCTAGGTATCTGAGTATTAAATGTTCTTTTGAGTCTATATAGTTTCTATATTATCTACATCTTATAATAGTACTTATTAAATGCCTTTAAAAGCTGTCTCACCTGTTGACCACTTATCGTGTAAATGTAGATATAGCCTACTTTGTACTGAGGTCGATCTTATACCTGCCCAATTGTTCCGTATGACTGGAGAGGTTAAAAGTTAAGTGCCGTAGCTCTATATCGTGTTTATCTCTATATATCAAATTTAATATGGTATGAATATTCTTATTCTCCTACATTGCCCTGGAGTTTCTAGTAATTTAGTTAATATATTATTCTTGTAAATTGTATAATTAAATCTGCATAAATATCCATTTATGTAAATATATATTGCTTCCCATAGCACTTGGGGAGAATTATTTAATCGTAATTATAGCTTTTTGTTTTGGACTTAAGTTTCGTAAGTGTAATCCTCCATTATCTTTTGGCATATGTGATTCTTTTGTACATAGTGTAATTTATTATTCCAAAAAAAGCTAAATACTTTTCTTTCAATATTATGAATCAAGGCTTCTGTCAGATGAATTGTCCTCATTATGTAATTTAGTTGACCATATATATATATATATATATATATATATATATATATATATATATATATATATATATATATATATATATATATATATATATATATATATATATATATATATATATATATATATATATATATATATATATATATATATATATATGTAATTTGCTACCTGTACACGGTCCATTAGGTTAATCTTTGTGCATCTATCTTTTCTAAACACTCACTATGGTTCGTTTTTAGTAAAGTTTTTCCCATATATTGATCTTACATTACCTTTAAACTTGTCGGGTGTAACCCAGAATGGTTACCTCTCCAGTTAGCTATTAATAAAATGTATGTCTTATTGTGATTGATCATAGAACCAGAGGCTTTTTCAAATTGTGTAAATTCATATTGTAGATATTTATTTGAAGAACTATCTCAGGCAAAGTTCGTGCAGTCATCTGTAAATAATATAGTTTTAAAATGTCGTTTTATATTAGGTATGTTTATTCCTTGAATATTAGTGTTATTTTTTATATTTATGTTCAGGGATTCTATAGCCATCACATATAGCAGCAAAGATAGGGGTCATTGTCTGTCTAACTGATCTTTGTATATTTATTTCCCTTGTAACGGCACCATTAACAGTTTTCAAAATAATGTTGTTTTTTTACATAGCCTTAATCCAGTAAAAATGTTTTGGCCAAAACCTCATAGTTCTAATATTGTAAAAATTAAATTATCATATCAAAAGCGTCTTTGATCGAATAGAAACATGATTCCCTTCTCTCATCTAATATTTAGTAGTTCAATTACTGAAGAAATTGAAAACGTATTATTTATTGTGTTTCTACCCATCCCCACAGCTTTGATTAATGTCGATTATTGTATTTAAACAGCTTATTTTATTTGTTATTTTTTTAATTAATATTTTAAAATCGTTCTTTAATAAGGTTTTAGGTCTCAAGTTTTTTTTATTTTGTTTTGTCCCCCTTCCCTTTATATATTAAGGTTCTAATTCCTTCTTTTAAACTTTTAGGCATTTCTCCATTTAAAAGTATGTTATTATACATCGATTCTAAATTAAGTACAAGTTCGTGTTCAAATGGCATATAAAACTTGATGTAATGTCATCCGATCCTGGTAATTTCCCTCTTTTTAACCTGTTTATTGCTTTTAATATCTCTCCCTTAATATCTTTACCACTCATGGATATTTGTTTTTATCTGGTCTCTCTGTAAGAATCATTTTTTATTTCCATCAATATTTTGAGTTTTGTATATTTTTTTCATAATACTGTTTTATACATTCTAAAATAGTTTTTTTTATTCTTATATCATTTGATTGTATTTTTAATTTTTTGCAATTTCTTTTTTAATTTCGAATCTTCTATAAATTCCCCTACATTTTTGATATAGATTCCCAAGTTTACCTGCCCAAATTTTTATACCCCGAGTAATTTCTTTCTTTATTTTTTGCCATTGTCTACTTATCTTTTTTCTGATTATGTTAATGGCAAGTTTTTAGTTAAAAGTTCAAGATATGCCTCTTTAATCCATTATTTTTGTATTCTTAGTTTTACTAAAATATTTTGTTATACGCCTAATTTCTTTTCTTAGTACTTATAATATCCTCATACATGCTTTTCTTTTAGAATGCTTTGATGAGATGTTATAGTGCTCACGTACTCTCTATCTAGCACGAACGCGCTGTTTAATTTCCATATCCCTTGTTCCCACTTAATTGTGTTTATGATAACCAAATCTAGTACAACTGGATTATGATCCGATAGTTTATTTTAATATTGTACAGTTTTTTGCCTCAATATGCTTTTCTGATAAAATATATCAAGTCGACTTCTTTATTTCACATTTCAAATATTTATAGACATCTATTGCATATATTTTTAAAAATAGTTGGATCCATTTATAAAGTTTTTTTATCTGAGTTAGTAAGCCCTTCACGTTTGTCTAAATCTGTCATCACCCAGTTAAAAGTCACCCTTTGTTACACTGAGGTCTAAAACAAAATATTGAATGTATTTATATACGATACAAAACTTCCACATATTCAATTTTAAGTGGACTAAACGTCTTTGTAATTTGTTCGGTATTGTAATATTCTCCAGATTAAAGCTCTTGGCGGTCCGCCGAACAATTGTAGCTATCCCATCCTTATTAGCTGTTTAGTGGTTACTAGTAAATACTAAGGCGTCTAAATCCTCTTCTAGTTTTTTCACATCATGTTCTGACATTTTATGGGTTTCTTGTAGAAAAATATATTTTTTCCTAATTTATTTGTAATACCATTTATGTTCATAGTCAAGATTGTCTGGTTTGATCCGTCCATCCTGCCTATGTCCTGGTGTTAATAGTTGTTTTTTTTAAAAATCATATTAAAAGTCTTCTTTTAACAATTTGAAATTACATATTTAGTATTAGTATTAGTGGGTGGATTTATTTTCCTTATAGTCCTCTAGACTGAGATTTTTTTGATTTTCATCTCTATTTAGAGAGACTGTGCGTCTTGTTTGATCTTTTTCCTTTCCTTTTGTATTCTTTCTGGACTCTTCTCCGTTTGGTAATCTATTTCCCCTTCAGGGCCAGATCTCGACTTTGATTCTCCTTTCCTTTTCTGGGTGATTGTTGCATTGGAGATTTGCATTTCTTGGTTTTCGTTTTCCTCCTCGTTGTTAATCTGAGTTATATTATTTCTCTCTGGTGTAATTATCTCTTCTATCATAGAAATTTCTTGTATGTTTCCATCAGTTGAGTTGTCTCAAAACTTTTGCTCTTCCAAGAAAGGTGCCGTTTCCTTTTCCACTAACTGCATTTGTTTCCTTTCTTTCTCTTTCTCCAAACTTTCCTTTATCTTTTGCCTTTTTTCCTCGTTTGTTTTCCTTTTGTATCAACTTCTCTATTTTATTCTGCTGTGGTCATATTGTTTCTTCCGATTTTCTTATTGTCAACTCTGGTTCTGGCTCTAGCACTGTTTGTTGCTTTTTTTTTCCATCATCGTTTCATTTTACACGGCTGCCGCATACGTTTTAGGAACTGTATTGGAAGTTGTTACTGGTGTTGGCTGGTTCCGGCAGTCTCTAGGGAGGTGTCCAAGGTGCCGCATTTATTACATTTCTAGATAGTATTGGCATCTTTATCCTTTATACCAGGTCTTAACAATAAAAACCATTGTATAAAAGAAGGGCTGAATTTTCTTTGCGTCTTCCATTGAGAGATAGATGTCTGTTAAAATTGTGGGGAAACATCAATATGTAGTCATGATCGATTTTATTTTTTGACATCATATTTTCTTTCCATTTTTCTAACAATTTCATTAGTTGATATCTCCAATGGTAGTCCAGAGTAATGGATGTCTATCATTTTGACTTCTAGGTTCTTGATCAAAGGTGGTGGAGCATAGATTTTTATAGCTTTATCTCTGAATACAATAACTTAATTGTTTCCATATATGGTTTATTTCCTTTGGCGAAGAAGTAGCACAATCCTTTCTTCCCCTATTTTTGTAGTCCTTAAATATCGTTTGTTTTGGTTCCTTTCGACTCCAGGTATTGCAAGATTTCCGCTGGTCTTTGGATCTCTACATCCGTAATATTTCTGAGATCTCTGTATTGCTGTTGGGAAGTAGCTTCTTATTTTCCCACCTTTCCCTCCATCAGTCATTGTAGCCATTACAGAAATCCTTAATAACAACATTAATAATACTGGAAACACTTTCAATGAATTGTATAGACAATGCGTTTGTAATCAAAGTTGACCTCCGACAAAACGGTTCGTAATGTAAGGATTTGATTTTAGAGTGAAGCATTTATACACAAGAAATGTAGAACAACATCGTCGGTGTAATTTATGTATTCATCTTTTCAGGTCTAAAGCACTCCGCACGTGCGGCGCAAGATAAAACCGAACTCACTGTTTCGAAATATTGTAGAATATACATTGACCACCTTCGGGTATGTTTGTACACGAACGAAACCCGAGTACATTTATTTCATAAAGAAATAAATTTATACAAATCCCTGACAGTAAGCATATCAATGTTTCAATAATATTTATATACATTTTGATACCAATAATCACTCCGTACTCGTTTGGTTTTCTTTCATGCCAGTAGATATTGTGTATGGAGACATGAATAGACTAAAAAAGAAAGATATTGGATTCATACGTTAGATACTTTGTATCCTAATGGCCTTAATATAAAAGCCTTACATAAAATTGTATCAAATATTAATTAAAAAATTGATATGTTCTATATCCTGCATAACAAATATAATTTATACGGATGACTGTTTGTCTTCATTTTATTATTTTGCTTTTGTGTACGTAAGTGTAAAGTAAAAGGCTTCTTATAAAATTATCACATCAAAATGATCACGATATTGACAATATGATAATAAAACTGGAATACAAACTTATTGGTTTCGACTTATTCAAACCAAGCCAATCATAAATCTACGAAAACGACTTATATTGCTTCTGCTGCTAGCTGCTGTTAACATACATTTATATTTGTTTATTCATCCGTCTAATGTTCGGCTTATTTGGATAACTAATTGAAATTCAGAATTTGGAACTTTAAAGGAGTGCCGCTGGAATTCAACTAATTGATAGCATCGACATTCCTGTCATGAAGTTACCCGAACTAGAAAGACCTGCACAGCATCCATTTTCCTAATTTCTGGTCCTAATTGTCTTCTTATCTTCAGTATACAATATATTCTTGATTCAACTGCTTGCAAATAATATATTCCAAAGATGCTATTAGCTACTAGTATCGAGTTTCATAAGTCTTTAGGATGACTCACAGGGGTTTCCGAACTTGCGACCTCCTACATTCAAGGAAGATTCTATGGCTATACTGGCTACAAAAGCGGTCCAACTTTAACAGTAATATTTAGCCCTAGTCACAAAAGTCATTTTGGCTCGTATAATTACATACAGGTTTGTGCAAATTACAGTTTATGTAGGAAAATAAAAGTTAAATAAAATGAAAAATGTTGAATTTCTTTTTTTACCTTATTGTTAATATTATGTTAGTTACCTAACACTCGAATCTTTAACTATTGTGTCTTATTACTGGTAACCCTATTTATAAGAGTGGACTTTCCTCATTTATTTACCAACATGCACATGACGAATAAAGCAAGTAAATGAAATGCGTTTAAAAATGCTAAAATTAAAGTGTTAGAACTTATCGCATTTTATTTGTAAATGTATGGTGTAGGTGTTTTACATTGTCTTTGTACAGTAAAAGAAAAAATGTTATAAAATTAGTAAGATTGTTATAGTAAGATTTTCTTGACTCTGATATTAAGTTGCAAGGTTATGATAAAAGTGTTAAACTTTGAAAACGAAATTTTGCATCCAGACCTGAAAAATTTACATATATTTAAGGACCAATTCACAAAGTTGTCATTCTGACTAAACAATTAATAGAGAAATTTTATATTTAAGAGAAATATGAAAAAATATTTGATGATTAAAAGCTAGCCAAAGATTAAAACTATTTCGTAGCTTTCATTTGAAATTGTTTCAAATGTAATGGTTTTATTATTTGTATCAAGTGACCAAAATATTGATGTTATTCAGCAAGAAATGCAAAAATAGTTTTAAAATACTGTATATAGCATCCTTGGTCATTATGTATTCTCCTTTCATGTTATAATGTTAAACGCATGAATGATTGGATGATATAATATTGTTATTTAAATCAAAACATTAGCTTTTATACGTAAATAATTTAGTACATGAATGCAGGGTCTATTATATGGTGCTAGATTGCAAGAAAAAAGTACTCACACGTACGGACTAAAATCTCTACTTTCCGAAAATTAATTACATTAATTAATAATAAAGACGTTTCTTCTTTTCAGCTGCAACCAAATCTCTTGCGCGATGCAACTTTTTAAGTTAGTCTCTGTTCACGGTTATATTGATAATGTAGGATAGGCACAAGTTTTATTTACTAGGACCAAATATATATCATTGTGAAAACATCATGCCAATATACCGTTCAAAGAGCATGAATAGGTATAATATTTTAAAACCTGCTTTGTATGATGTACTTTATAATAATACCACTTGGTGGGAGGTCAATTGGGTTAAAATATTTAATTCATTGAATATTATACGTTTAGAATAGTAATTAATTACTCCTCAATGCGTGCTATTACCTTTAAAGTAGTCTCAACTGATAAAAGGCATGCTTTAGTTTTGTTTAATATTTCTTTGCGAGATATCTCCGTAAGCAAGACTCAGACATTGTTTTCTTTCTCTTCATACTTTGTTAACTCTAACAATTTGTGATGTTCCACCTGTTTGGAGGTGCTGTCCCCAGTAAAGATAGATATATGTCGAAATGATTTAAATAACATTACCCAGGGTACATGGCAATGTGTTTTTTTTAGGTATAAACCCTTTACATATTTGTCGGTAAAATAAGGAAATATTTAAAAAAAAATTATACGTATTATTACCATAAAGGAATATATTACAGACAGTATTTGCTATTAGTACACCGTTTGATAATTCTATCTCTGAAAAACAAAATCGTCGAAAGATTTTTAAACGAAAACATTATTACAAGCTGACTCTAAATTCCTTTAATGACTTAAATATGGTACATATCTTAGGATGGTGTTGTCATCATGTAGACAA
Source organism: Potamilus streckersoni (assembly GCA_016746295.1). Lineage (NCBI taxonomy): Eukaryota > Metazoa > Mollusca > Bivalvia > Unionida > Unionidae > Potamilus > Potamilus streckersoni. The sequence continues at coordinate 34,303 of JAEAOA010001490.1, read as the reverse complement.
CCTAATTCAAATTAATTTTTAATGATCTCAACCAGTTTAAGAATCTCCTATACAATAAACATAAATTTTAACACAAAATGAATATTACATGCTGCAGTTAAATTCCTTAAATGCCACTTCAATATGGTAATTGAGTTTTTTTAAAAAAATGAATTTGAATTGTCTGCATAATGAACTACAAAATCCTAAGATGTTTAAGAACCTCCTACACAGTAAACAGATATCCATTATTTCTCTAACTTTGAGCCGATGACCCATTCTACTTCTCAATCTGATCAGACTGCCGTAATTCGTATAGACGAGAATGGTCTAGTAAAACCTTTGTAACGATCCCAGTTGATAGATCTATTGACATTGTCTAAAACCATAGATCATTTGAAGTTCCTGTGTTTAGCATTTATTTGAGTTGTTGCGAATCTATTTTGTAAACTAAGAAACAGAAAAAACAAATTTAGTCTTATTAAATCAACAAATACGTTTATTTGTCTCAGTAAAAAAATAAAATTTGAAAAGAAATGGAAAGTACATGATTGTAATTTGAATCCATAACAATCCTAAATGTTTTATCTTAAGTCCAAAATCAAAGGATGTTCTAAATAAATTGCAATACTCTTGAAAGTGCTGATTTACTAATAGTCTTGAATATGGTGATGAAACAATAGTCTTGATGTATCACCATTATATAATTTAAAAATCTTTAAATGAAACAACACCAATTCCAAAAGTTATGTTTTAGTCCAAAACGTAAATAAGTACTTTGTAATTCCGGTCAATAAGTTTTAAGTAAATGTTTTATCTCAACTTATATCTCAACTCTACAACTGAACTTAAAAGATTAATGAATAATGTTGTTTATCGCATCCTTTATATATTAATATATTAATTTTACTAGAACTAAGACAAAATATCATGATTAGGAGGTGGCTGACAGATTCTCTTACAGAATATTATAAATTTGGAAATCTGGTTATGCATTGTATTGAGATCGAATTCAACATCTTAAAAGAAATTGAAAAAAATCAGGTACACATAATCCCCAGCCATTAAAATCGCCATGTTGACCGGAGCTCAACCCTCAATCACAGACAAAGGTCAATCGGACAATATAATATACATAACGGTATATATTAGGTGCCAATATAACAGTATTAGCCCTTTTACATAGTTTAGAAAGATACAGCCGTGTCAGTAGATAATTATTTAAAAAAATTAAGTTATGCCATTATTGAGAGGCAAGAGTTTAGGGGATCAGACACAATATACACTGATATTCTTTTTCATATCTTTAAATCATTGTTTATATTGTCTCATCGCTGATGTGAAATAAAGCCGTTCCTCAAATGAGATTAATCCCTTATCCATGAAATGCTTTGAGATAGTCAGAAGAAGACTGAAGGCAAACGTCTAAAAAATCAGACTAATTGAGTTAGTTTGGTTACAACAACTGGTTTTGGAAGGAGATTTTTATTCATACATAATACATTAATACACACGACTAACTAATCGTTCAATCAAATTTAAACAGAAAAGATTTTTGTTTGAAAAAAGACTCAGCTAGATCCAGACAATAATAACGGTCAATAAACTTGAAGTAGCAATTTTACTTCATTGGCTCTGAAAACAAAAAAGATTAATGTATTTCATGGCTTTAATCCAGCGACGTTTTCAAAAGAATGTCTAATGTTAACTAATTGATATTGTCAGACAACATCGTATTATAACTTTTTATGAAGAAAATGTATTATTCATATATTGTCGATGTATCGACATTGGGTATAGCAATATGAATAAGAAGACGATATGCAGAGTTTCGGTTATATTAACGCTCATGTGGAATAGTGGTTAGAGCATCTGCTTCGGATCAAGGAGCCGCGGGGGTTCGAACCACAGGCGAAACCAAAAGATTTATAAAAATTGTTCTAGCAGCTGCCTCGCTTGGCGCTCAGCATTGAGAGGTTAGTTATAGAACTGATCAGCCTGGGGTCAAGATAATGTGGTTAGACATCAGTTGTTCTTCATTTGGTCTCGAATACGACCATGATTTCAGATCCGGGCTGGTATGTGAATACTTAGTTGGCTGGTAGATTCAATCCTCGATCTGAGTATTCTATGACAATGTGGACAGGAAATCGAAGGGGGGATGGATGGACTGAGAATCTGCTCTTCCTTTGCTGGTGTTAATGTTTGGCCTCGTTTTCCGGTGCCCTTGAAAAACAGCTGCGTCTGAGTGAAGACAGGTAGCGCTGTCTTCGGGAAGCTTCTAACAGCTGTCTGAATCATTGTAACAGGACTTCATGGAGGTTTTCAGTGTGTCCTTGAACCTTTTTGCTTTGGGCTCCTTTAGAATGCCTGCCTTCAGCGAGTTCCCCATCAAACAATCTTTTCGGGATGTGCTCATCAGGCATACGGGAGACATGAACACCCAGCGGAGTTGTAATCTTCCGAGCATTGGCATAGACGCTTGTCATCTCAGCTCTCTGGAGGACTTATGTGTCCTGCCATTTGATGTGGAGTAATTTTCTGAGGCAGAGCATGTAGAAGGAGTTTAGCTGCTTTGCATTACGACCGTACACCGTCCATGTCTAACGGGCGTACAAAAAGGAGGGCAGTTTACCTTAAACTTAGTTTGCAGGCTGATTTCTCTTCTATTCCATGTAGTATGTTATAAACTATCACACTACAGTCATTGTAGTGATATGACTGCAAATGTTTGAAAGGTACGTTAACAAAACACCTCACACACACGCCCACATATATACACAACTCCTGAGATATTAAATTTTTATTGTAAAAAAACTAACCGCAAAATATCAGTATTATTTATTAGACACTTGTCAAATGTTCAAGTGTGCACTTTTAGATAAAAGAAATAATAAACCTGTAGCAATTCGGGTGTTCGGGTGTATTTTGTTGGATTAGATTGACATAGCTTTCTGACGATTCATTAGAATATTGAATAGGGAACATAAAAGCACATTTACTATAATGACTTGCACAAATTATGCAAACATTTTTCATAGCACGCCCACACAATGTATACAAACAATGCCTATATTTCGAGTTGAGAATGTCCAGTGGACTGATGCATATTTAATACATCGTGTCATTTTGTTCGAGTACTATTCGATGACATCACCTTCAGAGTAAACCAAATCAGTGAATACTTAATATTGTTATATATTCTCTAGTGTCATCTTCCAATGGAAACAAGTTATAATCATGCAACCAGGTAATTACTGGTATATGTAGTTGATGGTGACTATTAGAACTAAAAAACATTACCATTTATCTGGATTTGAACACATTTACAGCAATCATTGTTCAACCACATTCATGCGTGTCATCATGCTTTCACATCTTAGAATTTAAATATGTTTGAATCAAGCTGGTAACAAAGTCTAGAGTGAAGTTTGTTTTCTATATATTTTTAAAACGCATGTACATGTAACTTCAAATGAGAGAGCTTATCTTGTAGATTAGCTGTATGAGAGAATATGAGTTTAAACTAAAACCGTGAACGATCATTGTGGATTCCTATAGTTAAAAACATAACAAGGTCAAAGTCAAACAAAAATCGTGTATATCTTTGTCATGACAAGGTCAAAGGCAAATAAAAATAGTGGATATCGTCGATGAAACTATTCACGACGATAACCTTTCTCAGATTTACATTTTATATTCTCTTTCATCGAAGGTCTTGATGTATGGTCACGAATCAGCCATTTTTCTATGTAAGTGTCATAGTCGATTATGAATTTATGTAGCATTAGCATATCTCGGCAAAAATATACTCTCATCTTAGTACATATAACATATAAATGTTGTAAACGAGGGGGTAAATTGTTCTGACGGTCTACAGTACAGGCAATGCCTCAATCATACCTCAGCCTTGCTGACCAGTGACCTTTTTAGAGCAAGAAGCACAACAGTTCTTGAACCATTTTGAACAGAATTTTGGCTTCTTAGAATACAATGAACGAAGGTCGGCACAAAGACCATTCCATGTAACCTGTATCTTCGCATTTATTCTGCCCTGTAAAAACAAATTAAGAGATGTAACTAACTTTCAAAAGGGAAACACACAAAATAAAAGAAACAGATGATTGAATTGAGTAGGAATGAAATAAAACAGTACCTAATGGAAAATATTACCTAATAGAATAATATGAAATACAGCTTAATACATTAGAGTATAGCATATTAGGATTGATGTGAGAGTGATAATAGTAAGATTGTGTGAAATGTTGGATTATTTTATTTTACTTCTCGGAAAAAAACCCTCCTCTCACGTACCAACTACAAACTACACAGACCCAGATCTTCCGTTGCATTATGCGCCGGTAGACCAGGGTCTGTGCAATATGTAAGGTGTGATCAGCAGAACAAGCAGCATAGGCCTGATTTGTAGGCCAACTATGTTAGGTCAGATCAGCAAATATGATGTTTGCAATTTGATTCTACTAATTAGCTAGTATATAAAGAACCAAATAATAATTACAATTTTTCTCAATATTTTCCGACCACCGTCCACTTGCTTATCCTCAGCATCCTCCTACCTTACATAGTACAAAGGATTATTCAGTATTAGCGTCCCCTTGAAAATCACAACGTCCAATAATGGGCAATACAATCTACTTTGGGAACCCCTGATTTATTATGTTACTAATCATCTGTATATTTCGTTTGATAATATATAATTAATTCTTGTGATCTGTGAGCTGGTCATCATTTCCTTACTATACACTTTATAAAAATATGTTCAATGGCTGTTCTGCATACGTGTTGGTTTAAGCATATATATATATCCATCTGAAGAAACTATAATAATTTTTAGATTTAGTCATTGTTGTTTTTATTATCTTTCTAGTCTGTGTGTAGGTGTCAAGAGAGTCATATCTGAACTCTGCCGAAATAATTTAATCCCTCGCTTTGTTATACCAGAATGTCCAGGTACATTGAAATAAAAGTTCTTATGTTTGGCCACGGGTTCAAATAGAAATGGTGATCCTTATACTGAGTAGTATAGGGAAATTAGAGTTTTGGCTCACTTCATTTTTTTTACCCTCCAAACAAGTATAAATTAAATGAGGGTTTCCCCAAAACAGGGAAATGATGATTTTGGCCCACCACCCCCTCCCACACCTATTAGAACGTTTCAGTTAACAAGGTGGAAATTAAACTAGCATTAGAATGAAAATGAATTATTTTATATCTCGTTACCAATGATTAATGTTTCAACTGTTGATATTAAAAATATTTCATTATCACGATTATAGATACTAAATTTTACTTTACCGCTCACGCAGCGACGGGACTCAAACAAATCTTTTATTTCTGGTTTGTTCAGAGGATATTTTTTGTCGATAAAATACACCTTTGACCGATTGAGGTCAATTGTGAGTTTAGTATATTTTTGTTGGCTAATGGGGCTATGAAAGTTTTTAAATTCCGCTAGCAACTTTTGATACAATTGTTCGAGATAATTGAAATACTCGCTGTTATCAGATCTGATGAGCAAAAGTTTTAACTTGTCATGTGTTCCATTAAAACATATACCTGATGTTTCATTATTAAATTCAACTATCAATTGTTTACCGTCCATCATTAAATATTTAATGTTACAATTGTAGCTATTTGTCATTATCAAATTTTCAAACATTATTTTATAAGTTTAGATAAAATTTCAGTTGGAAAAGATAATGTCGAGTATAGATCTATCATCATAACAATACCCAAGGGCAAATGTATCTACCCCATTTTCACAATAGCGTTTGTCATCAAAATTATACAATCCACGTTTGATAATAACATCTGTTTCAAGTTTATGATGATTAGTTCGAATTGCCATAGCTTTCATAAAACTAACACCACCATCAAGCGCATACCCGTAGTCATCAAATTTCATAAACTTTTTAACAAAATCACGAGGCAGACCTTTTGCTTTTTTCGTTATTTTATTATTATCTAGCAATACGGCATACATTTTGCTGCGTAATCCGATAAAGTATTTAATAGCACTCTAGTTCATTTCATCTTTAAACTTACCAATAACCTTTTTATTTGTGTCGTCATGAAATGTACTGTCACGAGGGTAATCGGAAAGATCAAATAGATATCGATTATTGTACATGTCCTGATAGATGTCCTCGCATTCGATTTCATATACGAGCGAATCAGTATCAGTAAACAATAATTTACTAGCCGGCCACTGATTTTTAACAAAATTATAATGAAAATCGTACATCAGCCACTTTGATGAATCTAACACGGCAGCTCCAACATAGATCGGCTTGTCTAGTTTTAGATTTGTTTTTCTTCTTTGTATCGCAACAAGATTCTCATTGAATATTTTTATGCTCACAAAATCATCGTCTGAAACAAGTTTGTTTCTGCGATTGACATCATTAACTATTTCAATATTTACGCGTTTCCTAATATTCTCCATCGTCTTACCAAAAACGGAATTGTTCATCAGTTTAAAAAAGTTTTTCTCAAACTCTGTTTTTGCTGCAGCCCTTTTTGAAGTGTTTGAGTTAATATAACCTCTCATCCACGGCGACTGATTAAATTTTAGTACACGATGAACTTTTCTCAACACAAGACCAGCATCGACTGCTTGTTTTAAAACTTTGTAATGCAAAACGTAATTTTTCTTATCAAGTAAATTTGGTACTAGTTTCTTGACCATGGAATGTTGCCTTGGTGATGCTAACGCTTGTTGTTCTTTTGATAACAAACTATAATCTATTACCATCGATTCCGCACAGAAAGGGTAATCACTATGTAATTTGTGTAGCGAATTTGGATAATCAAGATCAACTTCAACGAAATAGGAAACATCATCGGGTATCTTTTTTCTGTCTCTGATAGAAATCGATCAACCGTGATCCAATGAAATCCGCTAAAAGGCATTGGTTCTGCCATCGAACCACCGTAAAGATTTTTACAATCTAGATAAATTATATACTTCGAAGGAAGGTCAGAGTTATACTGTTTCAGGTATTTGTTGTTTGCTTCAGCATATTTTTTTGTTATCACGCTAATACCACCTCGGATACCCTTTTCAATAAAATTGAACATATCAACATTAGTCAGTAATTCTAACCTTACCTTACTAAACTTTATCAAAGCACCCCATGACAACCCAGGGGCAGAATAATACCAGCAAGGATCTAGTCCATAATTATTATAACTCACTTCACGAAAACTTTCAAAAACATCTGCTAATAATAACACATCAGATTTCAGGTATAAATCATGATAATCACCAAAATCCTCACAATCAAACTCTTTCCAGATATCTTGTGCATACCTGTACTCATCATCAGTTATATGTTCATTTTTAAGTTGTGAGTAAAATTTGTCTTTGTCAGGTAAAGATATTTCATCAAATTTACTCCAGTCGTCGAGGTATTCGTATGGAAAAACTCCTTTTTTAGCTAGTAGATTAAATTTATCTCCAAAACAGTCTCTTAGGTTATCAAATTTACTACAACCTTTCACTAGCTCATCTAACGAGGCTGCCATAAACTGCAGGCTGTCAATAAAACGCAATTTACCTAGCGTAACTGACATGTACTTTTCAAAATTATTTGGGATGCATTTGATGATGTTTTTGAGTTTTAGACGAGATTTTATATCAGGATCACCAAAAGCTTCTACTATAATATGGCTATCATATCCTCGAAAATTGTGAAGAATAACCGGAATAAAATCTGGAGCATGAAATTTTAAATTACACTGATTATGAGCCGCTCCACGGTACTGTCCAGTCAAATGGCAATGGTCATGTACTTTTTTGTCATCGTCAAAAACTTTTTCACAAATATGACAAATTTCTGCTTGCTCGTGATCGGATTCTTGTTGAGGTGTTAATTTTAACATTGGCGTTACTTTTTTCAAACGATAAGTAATATTATCAACTTCATTAATCAACTGCTTGAGAAGGTAGATAGCTGGATTTTTACCACGATATAATTTGATTGGTTTAGATAATCTAGAATCAGTACAACAAACTACCTTGTATGCTACTCCACACGGAACATGATTTTGAACTTTTCTTGTACTCGATTGATTAGGATTATTTTCTACGCCAAGTACAGGTTGAAGTAAACATTCAAAATCAGCGTATATAACGAAAGGAATTTTTAGTTTATGATTATGATGGACAAACTGTAACACACTATCTCCCTTAGATGGCATTGCTATTCTTTGCACATCACTACAGTACTGCAAATGCTTTTGTAATGTTTCATTGTTAGTACAACCATGCAAGCAGCGGTAACAAAAGAACTTTTTGTTTCTATTTTTATTGTACTGTTTACCAACTAGTCCGTTAAAGTTTTTAATCCAAACGTAATGATTTTTGTAGTACAGGAAATTTATAGTCGATTGTGAAGCTTTTTCTGAAATATATCTCGGGTATACATCCTCTTTTTCATCTAGTCCGAAAACGTTAATTGAAACATTATTTTGCTTTTCAAATTTGGTATTTGATTTTCTGCCACAGGAAAATTAATATCTTTAAAATTTAATCTAGACACGTGACTGATATATTTTTCAACACGAGTAGCGTTTTTTTACTGCTGGAAATAGTGCGGAAAGAACAGCCCATTGGAAACATTTATTATCTACGTTTTTGATGTTTATACAACCTCTTTTACTTTTTTTTTTGAACAGGTCGACGTATAAACTACCTCTAACTTTGAAAATATATCATGATATTGCAAAAATAATCTAATACTTTTGTGTTTTTCGAGCTCACGTTTTACAGTTGTCTGTAGTAGGTGGTAAAGATTCGTTGCATTAAAATTTACTAAAACAATTTGATTATCAAACTGATAACTATTATCAAAACCTGCAAAAGCAGTCGCTATTTTATTAGGTTCTCCCATAAGGCTTTTCTTAGCTATATCACGTATTTTTAACATTATTATATTATAATGTAATATCTAATTAATAATTTTTTCACACTGCGCATGCGCTAAAAATCAATTGAAGATAAAAAAATCTCCTATAATATAATGACAGCAAATCTAACAAACACATGTGAGCAAGAAACATATCAAGTTCACCCAAAGTATAACTTTACCTCACACTGCGCATGCGCTAAAAATCAATTGAAGATAAAAAAATCGCCTATAGTATAATGACAGTAAATCTGACAAGCGCATGTGAGCAAGAGATTTATCATGTTCACCCAAAGTATAACTTATACGCTGGAAATGTATTAGGTTCGGTTATTAACATCAAAACAAGAATATATGTTGGTAAATTAACGTCAGCGGGTTAAACGATTAGTGTAAAGGGAGATAATGCTGAGAGGATTGCAATGTTTAGAAAAGATTTTATTTACACGTTGTTTTGCGATGATATTCCAGAGGGACAGCGTGTATATCATTATAACGGTAAAGTCACTGATGACAACATTGAAAACTTATCCTTAGAAGATGAATTTCAGCCGCATCCGGTCTTTGATTTATACGAGGCTAACGATCGCGGTATTATTAGAAACAGAAAAACTAAAGAAATTCATGGTACTATTAGCAATATGGGATATATCAGGGTAACTGTTAGAGGAACATCGCCAAATCAAGTTCGTTATTATGGTCATCGTTTTATTTACGAGGTGTTCAACGGATCTATACCTGATGATTTGGTTATTAATCATATTAATAACGTAAAAACTGATAATCGATTGGAATATCTGGAACTAGTTACCCAACAGGAAAATGTAAGAAAAGGACGAGGTGGTGGTATTAATTTTAGATGTCCAGCAAGACCTGTTATTTCAAAAAACCTCGAAACGGATGAGGAGATCGAATTCAAATCGATTACAGCTGCATCGAAATATTATAAGATAAATCCCGCAGTCGTAAAATTTGTAGCTGATGGAGTAGAAAAATCAACTTTTTCAAGCGAATACAATGCTAGGATTCGTTTTAGATATGACGATCAATAATATTTTGTAATTCGGTTTTAGTCAAGCAATGATGAGCAAATGCTATGATATCGTCGTGATTAAATTTTAGCGTCGTTACTGCACTTTCATTAATTTTATTTTTTTCTGCTTCTGTTAGTAATATTTTATGAGAATCACCTTGCATTACAATAACATCACCACTATAACCCAACAAACATTTTCTTACCGCTTCAGCTAGTTCGTTGTAATTTACTATATTAACTTTTTGGTGATATTTTATCTCATCAGTCATCTTATAATAATAAATTAGATAAAAAATATATTATAATAATGGACTTGATGAAACGACTTGCTGAACTCTACGAAGAAGATACTAGCGACAAAGTCACCAGCGATAAGGTCACATTTTCCAAAGGTTTTATAGACAAATCTATTGGTTATAGTGAAGATGATATTTTGTATAACAATGAATCTGATGATGATGGTGAAATAGTCACTGTTGCTGACAGATCAAATTACAGCAGATCAACAACTAAACGGTATAATGTCAAGTATCACATTGCTAAACAAATAATAAAATTTAATTTTACCGTTGCCGAACAACAACTGTTTTGGCAGCTAATCAAACCTTTCTTAAATATCAAGATTCCAGGCCGACAGAAAAATATCAAATTCGATTTCATATTCGTTAAAATTTTTAATCTAATGACGATCTCTAACGATCGTAAGCAGTATCTAATATCGTTAGTTAAACCAGCAAAATGTAAATCTGTCAAACAAAAGTATGAGTTAATTTATAATAGCATTATATCATAATTTGTTTGGTTGGGATCCAACTGTTAAATTTATCGCTATACCCACGCCATTTGACTAAACTTTTATCCCCTTTTTTACTAATCACTTTCTCGATAAGAAAATATCCTGCTCAGTTTTCTGTAGTTCTTGTTCATAAAAACTACCTACGATCGGTTCCCCTGCCAGATCTTTTAAAACATACGTTACAGGTACTGTTAAAAGTACCTTATCAATCACAAATACTTCTTCGCTCCAGTTTGGAGTAAATCCTTTTGCAAATACCTTTTTCATCAAAGAAATTCTAACTTTATCACCAACCTTAAATTTATGTCTGCGGTACATGTTTTCATTTGCTAATATCGGATTTTTAACAGCTTTTTTAGGTGTCATTTTGATGGTTCGATGCTTCTTGTTTTTATATTCACCTACGATTTGAGAAGGGTCATCGATGTACCTGTTGGTGTTTTTAGCTGTCATATGTTTGTGTAATTTTTCGTTTAGCGTGCGATTAAATCTCTCGACAACAACGCTTTTACCCTCATTTCCTGTAACATACCTTTTTATATTATTTTGTTCTAGAAACTGTTCAAACTTTTTGTTAAAAAACTCGGATCCATGATCAGTCCAGATTTTATTTGGTTTTCTTTCTACACTCGTTATTATTTGTCTTAGCGCATCAGTCATTGAAGTCCCTGTCTTATCCGAAACAGGTACACTGAAAGCATATTTGCTAAAAACATCTATAACATTAAACAAATACCTTTTTGGAGCGCCATCAGCGCCAACATTAAACTGAGCTAGATTAGATACATCCACGAAATCTATTGTCCAGATATCATCTACACCATTAGCGACAACTTTACGTCGTGGGAACTTTTTTTTTAGGTCTGTGCAGCTCGACTGCAAGATCATCGTATACTTTTTTTCCGAGTCGAGACTCGCCGAGTCCAAGTTTATATTTTGCTCCAATCATTCCCTGAACAAATTTTCTATCAAAACGTTCTCGTAGATTTGTTGGCTTCATATCACGTAATTCGTCTAACATTACTTTATCACAATCTGATTTCGAGTTTTCATGATCACGATAACAGATATCATGGCGCATTGCTATTGCATCCACTTGATTATAAGGCTCTTGGCCTGGCAACGGATTGTCGTTTTCATCTAGTTGTTGATCTAGCGGATTCCACGTACCAGTATACCGATGACCTGGCAATGTCCAACCGCCTTTTGGTTTTGGTAATTTTCCAATAATTTTATGTATATCTATACCTGACCCTATTATTTCTCTGTTGTTACAACATTGACAGTATGCGACAATTTTATTTTGTTCAAGACATAAATCTCTGTCAGAATCACAGTTGCATATCATTCTATACTTTTAGTCGTCGACTAAAATAATATCAGGATAACCATATCCGAGCGAATTTTTCGCTGGCGATACTATCGCTGGGGACGTTTTCTTTAAAAACATATTTTTTCTTTTTCCACAGACTACACAAAACCTTTTTAATATTATCCTGTTGTTTTTTGTTTATTCTGTTGTTTGATTAATATTTTCTGTTTTAGTTCTACACTTGAGACAGTATGTTGACATTATTATACTTGTAAGTTTAGATAAAATTAATTGCGATCTCATCATTAGCGTGAGAAGGATGCTTGTCAAACTGTAAAATAAATTTTAAAAAGTTAAGATTTCTGGTCATCTGTTGGATAAACATAATACAATAATATCCACAAGCAGACGTTCCAACAGGTTGGAGTTGATTTGATGAATAATATATCCTGTTAAATTTTTTGTTCATATACTTTTTTATTACATCACTTGGAAGAAGTCCAAACGAGTCGAAATAATTATTATTATAAACTGCTACCCAATGCGTGCCGGATCCGTCATTGAAATCTTGTATATTAATAACACACGAACTTACAGCTGACGGTGATTTTATTGCTGCGAGTTCATCTTTAGAATAAACTCCGTGAAATCCAGGAACAGCTTTTAACTTATCAATGATATCAAAATTACTCAACGGGGTCGTCGTGTTCCCGGTAATGTTAGACCACGTCCGATTCCTAAAAGATCTGGCAGCAGATTTCCCTCTAGTCCCGCCAAAAGTGGAGCGATCGGAATAAATCCTCCTTGTTTTGGTTGATTGCATATGCATTTGCATTTTGGTGTTGGCGATTTTGTTTTTATTATTTTCTTTTTTTGTTGTTGGTGATTTCTTTTTCTTTTGTGGCATTATAATATATTATTTACATAAAATTTGCAATTTTTTTATTCCACTTCCACGAAAGATACCATTACCTGCGACTGCTTTCTTCGTTGCGCCAGATATTGCTCCAGACGCTGCTGCTAGTCCTAATGTTCCCAACACCGGCAAAAGTTTAGGTATTATTGTGCTAGCTAATACTGATAATGCTGGACCAAGAAAACCACCTTCTTTTGCCATCGCTGTCATTTGTGCAGCACTCAAATTTAAAACAAAAGTTTTTTACGATCATACTTTTTTACTTGATTTTTTGTTAGCATTAATTTGTTAAAACACCATCAGAAATATTAGGATTGATTTTTAATGATACCTGTTCTCGCTTTGCAATAGCAGCTACTAATTTTTTAACTTGGCCATCAGTCAAATACACTTCTTTTACAATATACTTTGTCATTTATATAACAACTGTAGATTAAATTTAAACTGTCATTTTACCTCCAATAGAATCTACTGTGATAAATCTATCACTAATCACTAATGCGTATACGTATAACGACGCTACTGGAACCGCCCTAAGTGTCCAGGTAATTTCAATATCCGCTGTGCTGTCTACAGCTCGCTCGTTATGTTTACTAACATCAAAATGAAATATAGGATAAAGCGTACGAAATTCCTCTGCTGATATTTGAGTTCCATCTTCAACATCTTGATATTTTTGTATTGCGTCAAGCAAGTACATGTACGGTCGAGAAATATTTTTATTAGCATCATCAGCAAAATTGCACTCGATAGCTCGTTCTGGATATTGCTTTGAATTTAATCTAGCGTATATTCGTCTGACATTAGAGTGATCAAATATTGCATTATTTTGTTGTTGGTTACCTCGTCGGGCTTGTTGTTGAAATACGACAAAGATATTTCTCGGCAGTTGTTCGCTTGATGTTGTTGTGACCCTCCATGTGTAGTCAGTAGTATTTAGAACCGCTGTCTGATTTATCTTATGCTGCTTAAAGTAAATTATGTTTGTATGTTTATCAAGCGTACTATTTAATTCTGACATTTTAGTGATTGATGGTGTTATACGTGGCATCCACAAAGCGAGTTTGTTTATGATAAACTGTATATCAACCCCTCCAGATCTAAACAAGCAATCGTTTTGGTCTGCTCGATCTAAAATAAGAGTATGTTTTACTCCGCGAAATACTTTATCATAATCGCGACAAAAACCGAAAATTGTGCTTAGCGGAAGCATCATTGTAATTTGACGTGTACCTGCTGCAAGTTTTCTTCGCCTAGCAAAGCCTTCGTTATAACGTGGATTTCTCACGTCAAGTGTGTTAAGAAGTAAATTTAACATCGCAGTACCGTTTGCATCTGCAGCTGGTGGTGTTATATTTAGATTATTAAAAGCTGCTATAAGGGAAACTCTTGTGGCGTCTGCATTAGCAGCTGCACCTGGTGCGTCAATACCTAGCGCGTCTGCATTAGCAATGAGAAAATCTCTCACAATTCCAGCATTTGCATCAGCATTAGCTCTATGTATTATAGCGCCTCTCTTTAGAAATTATGTTGATTCAGCTATACCCCGTCCAGTATCTTTAAACCACATCATATTAGTTGCAGTTGATCTCGAGTAATCGTCGGAAAACGAAATTATATTTAAAATTGTACTTGCAACTTGTAGATGACCTGAAATATCTTCTATAGTTTGATAGGCCAGTTGATATCTAGCACTTTTGAATAAACACCAGCCGTTATTTATAAGAGCTACTTCTGTTCCAACTGCAATTGCAGCAGGTGGATTGGCTACTGTCATAATCTGACCACGAACTTCTAACATAGCCTTATGTGGCAGTAGAAATACATCTTCGTCTCTGGTGTTAAAGGTTCTAATACCAGTTTTATTTGGTTCGTTAGAATTTTCATCAAGGTACTCAACAAACTCGAATTCTGTCACATCGTTGTCGATGTCATAAGTTTCTGTTAACTCGAGATAATTTTTAACAGACATTTTATTTTATTAGATTATATAAAATTTTATTGCGGCACTGTTACTTTAGATATTAATTTTTGTATGATCTGCTCGCCCTTTGGTGATAATACTTTTTTTGTTGTTGTTATCATAGCTTTTTGAGTTTCTTTTGTTGGAGCGATTTCTGAGATAGCTTGTTTTATTTCAGATGCAGTCGGTGGATCTCCTTTTATTTTATTAGCTATTTTTTGTCCCACCGCAGTCCCAGCGGCAGATTCAGCCCCAGTTGCAAAAGCTTTACCAGCGTCAATAGCAATTGGTGCAACTTTACGCGCTAGTCCTGGAATACCTTTAATAACTTTAGTGAATATATTTCCAAAAAATCCTCCTACTATTTTTCTTCGATAAACTTTTTTCTTTGTTTCATTATATTTGATGTTGCATAATTTTTACTTTTGCTCACGTAGATGTAAATAATAAGTTACAACTTCATTATTTATTTCCAACTGTTTTCCTGATTGATCTGTCAACTGCATCCTTATACTTGATATTTGATCTTCCACATTTAAAGGATAATAGATAATATCTCGTGGAGTTATTTGCATGAGAGAACCTGGCGGGACTTCGGGTGAGAAACTGTAAATCGTATGACCTTTGCTACCTTTTGATGTATAAGAGCCAGAAGCAATAGAGCAGTTTACTAATATCATATTTACTTCTGTTATATTTACTGACAGTTCACTGTTATATGTAATAGGCTGATTAAGTGCATTATAATCTAATTTAGTAAATCCTAACAGTTGTCTAATACCTCTTTCTTTTGATCCAAGATTGATTAACATATTTTTCAAAGTCATCCTAACTTGTAATGTGCTATAATTAGCAGCTAATCCAAAATCATCAGCCACACCGTCAGCTTTTGTTATGAGCTCTTTGATCGTCTTGTTTAGATCTTCAATATTATAAACTCCTTGTGGAATTTTTATTTTTTGTTGTTGTAGATATTGAAGTACTTGTAAACGAAGTAAACCACATTTCATCATTAACATCAGTTTTCACGTTAGGTATAGCATTCCAGCAAGTACAAGAAATTAATCCAATTTCATATTGTTTTGCAGGATCTAGTTCTATAGGCGGAATATAATTTACTGAAAAATTTGCGCTATCTTCTGCAGACTCGCTAGAGTTTAGTAATAATTTTGTTTGCATTCCTTTTATATTATATCATTTTATAAAATTAAGTCGACGCGATTAAGTCGCGGTGTAAAGTTTCGTATTCGTCAGATGTTAATAATTCACTCGATCTTAGATGATCAAGTATGTCAATAATTTCAATATCAAGTTCAACACTATCATTGCCAGCTCCATTTGATGATATTAATAACATTAATCTACCTATCATTTCAGTAGTTGAAGTAAATACTTTTACACCAGTTCCTGTTTTTTCTTTTTCTATATTTTTCTACACGAGATTTATCGAGTTTATCAAATTTTCTTTTAAAACTCCACCCTTTACCAAAAGATTTTGCTCTACTATTTTCTGCTGTTTTTTTAAACGTGAGAGCAATGACACCGTTTCTCATTCTTTCATAAAGTGGAATCATATTATCAATCTATGTAACCGTGTTTATTTCATCTTTAGCAGTAACTCCGTCATTAAATATTACATCTAATCTATTGAGTAATTCTTGATATTCTACATCAGTCCACTTGTTTATATTATTAATATCTATTATATTTTCTTTGTTTAAAAAATCATCATATTCACTACCTTTTATCTCATCATTTGCTCTTTTTGTAAAATGAAGTCTTTGATCTCCAACTTCCATAAACTTTACAGTAAGATAACCGACTCTTTGTTGCTCCTCTTTAATATCTTTTATTTCTCCTGATAAACTTGTTATAATATTTGTTATTCCTTGCGTTGTTAACTCTGCTAATCTTCGCTCAAGTTCCAGCGGATTGTTTATCAATCGATCTGTTTCAGCTTGTCTAACCGCAGGATCAGCTATATTTGCTGTAAGTGCCTCAATCAGTTTTCTTTTTTCTTGATCAGATCTAGTAACAAGTTTTGCAGCAGCTGCTTCTTGTTGTTCTCTAACAATTCCAACCAAACCTTTTTCTTGCAGTTGTTTAAGTTCTTATTCTGACAATGGTTTAGTTTCAGGTTGTTTACCTAATAATGCTTCAGTAACCGGCTTGAAAATTGTAGCTGATGCTTCTGTAGCAGTTACTTGACCACGTTGTGCTTCTTGTACCTTTTGCTTAAGTGATGCTTGAGACTGGGCAAGTTTTTTAGATCTTCTATATGTTGTCTGTATCTTGCTCGTTTGTCCATTATTATAATTATAAATTTTATAAAATTGAAACGCTTTACTGTAAGTAACTGTTAATACAACAGCGAAACATTTTAGTTGGATCATTTGTAAGTTTATCAAACAAGACAAAGTTAAATTTATCTTTTGTAGCATTACGGTAAAGTTCAATAAACTTATCTTTTGTCACGCCACCGCATTGCTCGCTTGCATTATTTCTAACGGCAACATTATCCAGTCCTGGAAATAAAATAAAACAACCCGTATTTCGCCTAATAAACCTGTCAACATTATAAAATCCTTGAGCGAGATAAACAGAATTACACTGTTTGTTACGTGACAGTGAGAAATATGATCTTATTTTGTTCATCTCCATGTTATTTAGCGGAATATCATCAAAAACTACTATCTTATGTTCATCTGCATCAAGTTGATTGACTGGAATAAGATCTTCTGGCTGCCTAATTATAAAAAATCTTCGCCAGCTTTAAGATCATCACGAAGCTTGTCATTATACTCACTTAATAACTCATACTTATCTTGCTGTGGATTGATTGTGTAAATATAAACTCTATCGTAGTTAAAATTATCACCAAGAAGTAAGTTCATAAGTAAATTTGTTTTCCCCGATCCAGTTCGCCCAACAATAAGATAATGACAATCAGGAAGTTCATTGTTATGTTTGTGCTTCACTAGTCTCTCTGTATCAAAGTTTAGTATCAATGATTTTGCCATTTTGTATAATATTAAACTAGTGTTGATAATTTTATCTAGGATAGTAAATAAAGAACTACTATACAAAATTTGGAACACTATTAGAAGATTTATCCACAAAAGGTTATCAAGGTGACTTATCCAAATATGCAACTCTTGATCAGCTTAAAAATGAAATCAATAATTTACTAAATATTGCCAGCGTAGATCCAGATGAAGTTGTCATTTTCCAAGACAAAGAAGGACGATTAAAGACGAGTAATGTAAAACTGTCAGATGTAGTTGTACGAAATCCAAGTGGGAATATTGTTATGAAACAAAACAAGATTACAGATCTTGGAAACCCAACTGAGGACGGGGATGCTGTCACTAAAAATACGTCAATGATCAGGACGTTTCAATCAATAATGAAATCACAGCACTCAAAAATGAGTATCTTAGTCATGTAAATACATTTTTAAGTTTTCGCAGAAACATAAACAGAATTAGAGATGAATTTTTTGGAAATCCATCAATTGTTGACATTATACTCGCTAATATTAATACAAAAGTCAATGATATTAACACAAAACTCAATAATATTATTAGTAAAATTCCTAATATTGCTGAGGAAACAAGTATCGTTCCTCACAAACAGATTAAAAATATTGTGTATACTATTGCATATGGTTATAGTGGATGGACACCACAAAACAAATCTATCAAACACACTACAGAAGTTACTGGTCTGTATAGATTGTCAGTGTTTAGCACTGCAAAGTTTAAAATAATTACTAAATCATGGCGTCATTCATATGATGATGACTTATCTGGAATGTTTTCTGTAATATTAAACAAACATTCTGAGGAAGAATTTGTACTTGAACCAACTGATAAAAATTTTATAGGTCCTTATCGGTGGTGTTTGGAATTTGTAGCTGATTTATCATAACTATGTAAACAAATATTATAATGAAAAAAGTATAGTTGATTTTAATCATATTTCAAAAGATATTTCAGAACAGGATGTGGACGCACTATTACAATACTACAAATATTATCACAAAAAACATTGGTGTCTTATAAAATGTTATAAATACTACAACAAGATCCTTAGAGTAATATCATATCTACCATTGTTAATGACCAGTTTCGGTATAATTTCAAGTGGGATATCGTTAAATCCATTTTTGTTAATTATATCTGGTATTGGTGTTTCACTTACAGCGGCGTGTAAAAAAGTAGAACCAAGACTTTTGATAAAAAAGCATGGATGTTTAACATCAATTAAAACTTACAAGAAACTACTTGATCAGATCCGGTCTTACCTACGAGGAGTCAAATATAATATGGATGATTTATTACGTGAATTTCGTATTATTGATAATATGTTAACAGATATTCTACCAATTAGGGTTAGCAAGTATGAAAAAAAATATCAAAAAAATATGAGTAACGTAAAATTTTATCTAAACTTAAGATATAATATAACTAAAATAATATCATTTTCATTCTAATGCTAATTTAATTTCCACCTTGTTAACTGAAACGTTCTAATAGGTGTGGGAGGGGGTGGGTAGGCCAAAACCCTTATTTCCCTGTTTTGGGAAACCCTCATTTAATTTATACTTGTTTGAAGGGTAAAAAAAATGAAGTGAGTCAAAACTCTCATTTCCTTATACTACTTACTGGTATCTGATTGTCATTACCGTAAAATATTTATTTGATATTAACATCTGCTGTTTCAGAATAGTAAAGTATGCTTTCTTGTTTTATTCTCTGTGATTTCCATTCGCCGCGACCGAGTAATGGCTTTAGCAATCCACGTACGCGCTGTTTATATAAAATGAATCCATAGCAACTCTGAGAGCGTAGCAGTGAAATCTATTTATAATCGATAAAAAATTATAGAAACGCAAGCTAGCACAGAAGATCGTAAATTAGTAAATTGCGGTGAATCACCGTCGATTTAACTCACTATTGTACCTAATTTAACTACGTCTGACCAATAAGAATTATTTCGGCTTCTAAAATGTTCCTTTGTTCGTTCTAAACGTGAGATTTCATCACTTATAAAAAACTGATTATATATATATATATATATATATATATATATATATATATATATATATATATATATATATATATATATATATATATATATATATATTTGTACCCCATTAATTGCTCACCTTTACACGTTTCACAACAGACGTCGCCTAAGTCAGAACAGAACCTCTTTTTGTGCTTGTAAACCTCGTACAATTCTTTACAAACGTCGGAGTCACTGCAGGAGGGTGAAAGGCTAGAGGGCGCTCTCGTCGAAGGAGTCTTTGGGCCTTTAACAGTAGTGGTAGTTGGTTTTAGAGTAGTTACTCCAGATGCTTCAAATAAAAAAAACATATTGCTTTATAAACTTAGAACAATTCAAATTTTAATAATTAAGATTAGGAAATGAAAAGAAAATAGCTGTTTACATGTCTTTATATGTCTCGTGCAGAAATCTTCACCGTGTAGTCTGCCATCGTCTGTCATAACTATTTTGTTTTATTATTTGTTGTTACCAAATTGAAGTCTACAAGTAGGTTTCCGCTTCCATGAATCAGGTTATTAATGTTTAAAAATTAACCAGAAATTTAATATTTATTTAAAAGAAAGTTGTCAAAGTCATTTGGAATTTTTAAATTAGTCTTGTGGATTTAAAGCTGAACACTCAGTCTGCATTTATAGCTTTCCATATCGACACAAAGTTTTTCGTTCCATTAAAAAGAGTATAAAAGTGTTGTATGTGATCAAATCATTTGGCTCTTTTATTACTGTGATGTGAGAAATTATTCATTTTTTAAAATAAAAATATGTAAAGTGAACAAATGAGTTATACAGAACAGAATGCGCTATTCCATGATTCTACAGGAAAATGTTTCATAATACTACGCACAATCATCGAACTTATACAAATGAAATTATCACACAGCTTAGAAAATATTTTAAAACGTACACTGATAAAATAGAAAATAAACATGCTTACGTTTCGAGACGCATAGTCCTTCAACATCAAATACCCAAATATTGAATTACAAAGTCACACATAAGCTTAGTCAGAATATAGAAGAAATACTGATATCTGCAGAACCTCAACGAGGAAAAACGAGGAAATAATTCAAGATTATCGGCATGATAGCATAATGTCTAAACTATGGTCGTATATCAAGTATTTAAATTTTGTTTATATGTATCCAAAGACCATTACTTTAGCAATTGCTGTAAAGAGGATGTCATGGCTAAAATATTTAAGATTAGATACCAACGGTATCTAGCGCATGCCTTCTTAAAGCTAATGTGTACAAAATCTTATAATGTTATATATATGTTCATATAATGTTATTTTCTATTGCATCTACATTGTGTATGGTGTATTGTATCTTTATCATATCTTACTTTATTATATGCATTTGTATTTTGCATAGGAATCAGTTTTGCAGAGTTATTAGTGTTAATAAATCTGCGTTTAGGATTAAACTGATTTTAAGAATACTGTAATTACATTTCAGGTTTAACTGCATTAACTAAATGAAGTGTAGGAATAATTTAAGTATTTTTGTGTTAAGCAAAATACCTTATCTCCTGTTTCACATGGTGTGCCATCGGCAGCAATCTGACTGTCGCAGTATCTAATACTTGGGTTATAACACGAAAGGTGTACGCATATTTTATCCGGAGATGGAACCTGGAATGAGGTAGATACTATTATAAGATAAGATCGGCTGAGTTGTATAACTCTCTCTCTCTCTCTCTCTCTCTCTCTCTCTCTCTCTCTCTCTCTCTCTCTCTCTCTCTCTCTCTCTCTCTTAGTTTGCTGGCATATATTCTCAACCTCCAGATGCAAATTAAAAAAATGTTCGTGTGGTTGGATATTTTACATGGGTAAAAGAATAAAGAATTTCAATAGGAAGACATTTAATTGGGTTCGGTGGTTGCAATAGGCAGAGGAAATAACATGTCGATTGGCATTTTCAGTTCCAGGAGTTGATTTCTCCTTGGGAATATTGCGTCATTGACCGCATTTAACCAATCCAAACACAGTTTGAAATCATTTGGAGATGTCTAATGAGGTTGTTTACTTGGTTTTAATATATATCATCACCGAAATTAATGCTAAATTTAACCCCTGAATCAAGCCATGAAAATCCAGTTTCATCGTAATGCATATAATTTATCCTTGTCTTATTAATTGCATGTCTGAATTTGGTGCAAATTAGCTTCTAAAATGCAAATACTACCAATAATGTATATTAAACTTTCAACTCAAGCACATTCTGTCACCATTAAGATATCGGAAGAAAGGCTGGTCAAACAAATAATAAATGTCTTGAAACATGAAACAAATGCTTTATACAAATGTAAGTACAATGTGAAGCAAAGACCTATAGTCTGACAAACATAGTGTTGAATAATATATCCGTAATGTTAACATGTGGATTTTTTTAAAATTTAAGATAAAGGATAATTCTACTTACTTTGCATGTATATGACTTTTGTCCGAAGGCAATCTTGCATTGCTCTTCTGGACTGTAGATTTGACCTGGATAAAGTTTGTTGTAATTATCGTAGTCATTTTTATCATAATACGTAGCCTCGTCTTTAACACAGGCGCTGAAAAATGGTTTAAACAAAATGTGTGTATTTGTGTGTGCGCATCTATCTATCTATCTATCTATCTATCTATCTATCTATCTATCTATCTATCTATATATATATATATATATATATATATATATATATATATATATATATATATATAATTTTATATTTATAGTTATATAGTTTTATATTTATATCTTCAACTGTGTTTTGGCAGAAAATATTGATCTTGTCTTGATATTCCTCTGTCAGAAATGATTAACCGAAGAATCTTCTTTATACCGCTGGTCTCTCCTTCTCCTTTTATATTTGGTAAATATAAAGAGTAATGTTATTTGCAGCCATCTTTTTTCCAGAACGTTTTATCTCAACAAGTCCAGTCTGCGTAATTTCCGTTGCACGTATTGGACGATTTTCAAAGCATGTCTTCAGGAGGGAACACATATTACCGTTATAAAACCTATCAAAGAACTCTATGGGTGCAGCATGGAAAGATACGCGGAATCAGAGGATATTTGGATGTTGACAATTTCATATGATTTTAGATGATTTTGTCTGAGGAAACATTGTTATTCTGTTATTTATTTTCTTATTATTTTCAGGCTTGGTTTATCATCGACTCCAACCATTATCGGCTTTATTATGCGGAGGAAATGGGTGCTGAGTGTCTTTTACAGATGTCACACCGTGGCAGCAGACATATGAAGTCTCGGTGGAGATTGACAAGGCCTATGATTGCAAATCAGACGTCTGACCAACTGGGCTACCATTGTTACCTTTTTAGTAAGGAAACCTGCATGTGACATTTTGCTGAAATGGATTTCTTTTGTGATATTCATATCTTGAAATATTATAACAATATGTCAGTTGGCAAACAAATAATCGTACTAATATTAAATTTCTGGATTTCATTGGAGGAGAAATGAAGGATTGTGTTTTCATTAGTGATCATTTTGATAGGGATTTTATTATCGCTATTTTATGTTCTCATTAGTGATTTATAGTAGAATGGCACGATAAACACGAATGATTTTCAATGTCTGCATTTTAAATTTTTCCAAGAGTGTATCTCCCTCAATTTGATATAGATAAGAAAAATTTTATACCTATAATTTCGCTTTGTAATATCTTACTGTGCTTTACTCATTCTGTGAAATGCTAATTAAACACGGGCCAAGGCGTATCCCTGGGGCACAACCGGACATAGGTCAGTAAATAAGTATGCATTTTGGCAACATTGAAAATGGAGACAGACCATAATAAATTTAATTCAAGTTATCTTGAAAATCATCTCTCTCTGTGTCTGTCTGTCTGTCTGTCTGTCTGTCTGTCTGTCTCTCTCTCTCTCTCTCTCTCTCTCTCTCTCTCTCTCTCTCTCTCTCTCTCTCTCTGTTGCACTTGCATACATAAGTCCTGCGGAAATTTTTCAAATCATTCCCTATTTATTGAATGTTAACTTTATCCATATAAAGGTATCACCAAAATGTGAGATTTCATCACTTATAAAAAAAACTGATAATATATATTTATATATATATATATATATATATATATATATATATATATATATATATATATATATATATATATATATATATTTATATATCAGCAAGTTTCGTCCAGTCACTGCCATCAAACCTCTGTCTGTTTTTGATTTGAATAACGTAAGTCCCTGAGAAATAATGGCAGTAGCTTATCCTCAGTCGGTTGTTTTTCGTCCGTTTTCCCAGCTCATACCTCAACTATTTATGCTTGCATTTATTTAAATCCTATCATGTGATTAAATATGGAGTAATCCCACAACAACACCTCCAACAAAAATCGGCACTTTTATTGGCTATGAATATTCATCTCTATGCTAAATTGCTATTCTTACTTACTTTAAAAGAATTCCGTCCTAGATAAAAGTACCAATCTTAAAAACATTAATTGCGAGTAGATTAAAAAGGACAGCAATTTACATTGCCTTAAATATGGTGACTTTCAAAAGAGGAAATCGTGTAAGAAAAATCCATTGTCTATCATTCTCAAGCGCATGACTTTCACATCCTTATAGACATTATGTCCATTTTCATACGAAAATATATTATGCCATAATACTTACCTTTTTGCAAGAGTGTTCTTAAAGGCAGCGATCGAACACTCGCTATATTCCCATACCTTGTGCGAGTACGCAGAATTCAATCCAGGTATATTCATCCACATCATGTTACCATGGGGGCAACCTACGTCACTATCATGATCAGCACCAAGACTAAATCAACAGATACATACAACAATAAATACATACAGATATTTACATATAATGAGACGTACATTCACCAAGCAGTAAAAGTTTAAGATAGAATGAAAGAATTAAGAATGAATCACGAATCAAGTCGTTTCTATTTAGCTGTCATGAAATGGGTATCACATTATCTGCGTAACTTGTCAGTTTGAAGAAATTAAATAATACTTTATCATTTTGCACAAAAATTTGAAATATATGTTCAAAATTGAAAAAGTCACCAACACATCAAACACACACATACACACACACACACACACATATATATATATATATATATATATATATATATATATATATATATATATATATATATATATATATATATATATATTACCTGATGATCCAACCAGATTAAACCTGGTAAATAAGAAATTATAATGAAATTAAGGATAAGAATCATTATTGTATTTTACGTAAATTAACAAAATGCACACATCATTCAATTTTAATTCAGATATAACTATGGGCTCTTTCAAATATATAAAAAATATGTCAGTAAAAAAGATTAATCTTGATTGGAACCAAACGGAATTCTTTCGTATACTCTGGATATTTCCTCATTCATGCTAGTACTGTTTTTGTTTTGAGAGGATACGTGCTGTCAGTATATGGGAAGGCCATTATATCATGGCAGTAATATCTAGTGCAAAATCATTAGCATTTTTTTTTCTCTCAATAACAAAACTTGCAGGTGGGATTGATCTTAATTGGGAAAGCTCGATTTCGTTTAAAGAAAATGGCAATTCACACGCAGATAGTGAGCGAAAATATATCGTAAGGCCATTATAGCATGGCAGTAATACCAAGTGGAAAAGTATCTTTTTTCTCACAAAAATTGCATGTGGGATTGGTCTTAATTGGAAAAGTTCGAAACATATTTTGCAGTTATGCGTCAAATTCGAATTGAAAAAAAATATAATCTTCTTCTATGAAATAAATTTAACTAGAATTTAATCAAATAAAAATTAGAAGTGAGTTACGGAATGAGATTGATTGGTATAAATACAGATACAATTGATTTAGTCTAATTTCTTAAAAGTGCAATGTACTTACCCGGTGAACATCAATGCAGCATCATAATTGGCCCTTGATGGTATTCCAGGAGTATTCACTACCCATCCTGCAAACGCATTCAGGTAATCGCCATCATCAATGGACCACAGTCCATTCTTTTTGAATAATTTCGCTTTTTGGTAGGGTCCGTCTGCCTCTTTCTACACAAAAATATATGAAATTCGTCCCGGCATTGTATAAATTAGGTGATTACCAAAATCGCAAACACAACTACTATAGATGTCAATAGCATATCAATATCGATACAGTTACTGATCGATATAAATAATTTCTGAAGTTTTGATTCATTGTATGTACAAAAACTGATCTTAGTTTAGGAAGGCTCTTATCAAATTCTTTATATTCCACAGTATTTACATGGCAGTAAACGAAGTCATGATCCAATGATTCTATTCTTCCATAGCTCAGACATCTCAAATACTCTCTACGTCGATGGAAAAGAAGCAGGTGCCATGTCATTAAAATTTGAATTACGGAATATATAATTTATGCCAGCTATTATTTATGTATGAAATCAATATACAGTGGGGTGTGATAAAGAAACTGAAGAAAGGTACACTTACTTTACTTTACAATTGCCGCTCATTTAAGTATAATTTTGCAAACTGAAATAATGGTGAAAAAAAGACTGCTGAAGAAAGTTTTTGTTATCTGATGCTACGGAAGTACTTGGAAAAATTTAATTTTACGGATCTTAAATAACTGAGAATCTAATTATATAGTGTATACTCAATTAAGTTAGGTCTTCAATATAATAAATAGCACGACGGGGATATTTGATAATAATAACCTTTAGTGTGATGTCAATAGTGAAGGTGCGGCCTTTAATTGACTTGTACGTGACGGCAACCTAAAACGGATACACATTCTGATTATATATATATATAT
>JAEAOA010001490.1:0-2500 GCA_016746295.1 Potamilus streckersoni | reverse complement strand
ACGTATGTATTATATATGACCATACTGAATTCGGTTTCTCTTCTTAATTCTATAACCATGGTTTGAACGTGTTTGTCCTTTCCTTTACAATCGATTAAACTTATTTAAAATTTAGTTTCTAAAGTATTCAGGAAAATTCACGTGTTACTATGGATATTTAAAAGAAAGCATTACGGGTGCTGATGTTCTTAGGATTAAAGATTATGGATGAGATTTCTAGGATTTCTAGGATTAGCACACAAGCGATGTTTATTGTATTTACATAAATCTAAGTTTAGAGCAAGATCGTGTCATACTGTGAGTTTTGGGGCTTTAATCTTTGATTTTGTGGAATATTATAGACAGATTTTTCAATTTTGGTTATATAACAGTTAGTGACACAATGCTTTCTTTAATTAATAAAATAGATAACCATATATTTGGTAACGTTTACAAGAATTTCTACCTCGCATCTCATCAGGGGTATCCATCGGAGTCATGAACATCATCATCAGGATCGTTGGCGTCGTCATTCTTCTTCTTCTTCTTCTTCTTCTTCTTCTTCTTCTTCTTATTATTATTATTATTATTATTATTATTATTATTATTATTATTATTATTATTATTATTATTATTATTTCTTGTTCATACATTTAGTAGTGTCCCATTTAAATAAGTTAGTTATTAAGATGCTATATTTTTAACCAGACTGTTTACTCGATGACGATAAACTTATTTATATCCGACTCGTGAAGTCGGTTCAGATCTTATTTAAATTGTCATCTAATTGAATCAAAACTTAAAAGAAGGCAGATATTCAATACTGAGATGATAGCAAATAGTTTTTTATTGTGTCCTATATGACTGACGTAATGCACGTTTCGTAACAAGAAATCAATTAAAATATAGATATTAACTACTTCAAGTGTAGAATTTATATTGCTTAATTGTAATATACATCGTGTATTGAATAATAACTCAACAATCGCTAAAGCAAACACTGTCAAAAATAGCTAAGCTATTTCATATAAACAAACTAAGTTTATTAGATATCTAAATTTGCAAAAGTCACTTTTATCACTTTCACGAATTAAAATCTTGTGACGGTAAAATGCATTGAAATACATTATTCCAGGCCATGTTTCGATTAAAACATTTCTTAATATTGTATGCAGTTCGAAATAAAATTCGAATTACATGCTTTGCATTTTATTGAGAAATGCAAATAATTTTCAACATAATGTTATTTTTTGTTTTCAAATGTTATTTTGTTTTGAAAGAGAAATATTTATTAAATATACTAAACATGAAATTGCAAACGTCATTTAGTGGATTACAGTATAATGATACTACGTCTCGTGAAAATAAGCCAATAGTGGGGAGAAAAAGCTGCATTGTTGTGCGGAAAAGTTCGAAAAAATTAGATAACTTTGTTATAACCACATAATCTTCTTACAAGAGTAGATAATGACGACGACAACGGCTAAGATGATGGATTTCATTTGATTTAAAGATATTAATCTCATATAAAGCATACGTGTCTCTTTTTCAATTATGCTATTTTAATTTACAATATATTTATTATTAATGGTTAATAGGCGTAAATTTCTCATAGTTTGTCCATTGTTTGATCACACATGGGCACAATCATCTTATCAATGAATCGTGTTTAATTTGAGAAAGAAAGCATCTCAAACATCGTTTAATTTCATTTTTAGTGGGGATGGGTGGACGGCACATTCATCCTGAACGTTTCTGCTCCTATTATAGAAAATTGACTTAAGGACTCTAAACCTTTGTTGTCATTAACTCTTAAGACAAATAGAATATGAATGCCATCGTTTTTATTCGGTGCTAATTTAGGTAACGTTATTATGACGATTTCACATTACCTAAGATACTATCACATTTGACGCCCATCCAGTCTACACAGGAAGCTTCATCCAAAATCAAAACGTTGTTTTTATATATTCAACGTGAAAGACCATAACAAACAAAAACACTCTCCTGCAGTATGTATAGAATCTTAAACTCATTTTTCTTTTCTAAAACAAACATTTCCAACTTGGAATACACTTTCTTTGTTACATTTTTTTTCTCACAGTTTGGACTATTTCAATATTTGTTAATTGTATGTTGCAAACTGTAAAACAAAATAAATGTTAAAGCTTAACATATATGACAATTATATGCAGTCCATTGAAAATATGAAAATTGAGGCAAATCATAGATGGAAGTATTGAAAGTGATGGAAATGTGAAATACTTCACACTTCATACTTGACACTGCAAATGAGATCAAGTAGCGCGCGCGTGTGTGTGATTTGCATTTTTAACGTTGCTTTAACGATGTTTCAGTCATATCACTACGATGTATGCAGTGTGGCAGTTTATAGTCATGTTTAGCACTGGAACATCATGCCACAGACACGTAGAATGCTGTCCCACCAAAACACATTATACTGACCCCACGCGGACCAGTCCTAATATTTTACTAACCTCTCAAAGTTGAAGCCACAAGC
>JAEAOA010001489.1:0-10033 GCA_016746295.1 Potamilus streckersoni | reverse complement strand
ACTGGTTGGCCTGGGGTCATGATTATGTGACTTGGTGAGACCTCATGCCACATGTCTGTGGCATGATGCCCAAGTGCTAGACATCGCTATAAACTGCCACACTGCAGACATCGTAGTGATAAATGAAAAATTGTTAAAACACCGTTAAAAATCCAAGTCACAACACAGAAACATTTATTTAAGATATACTAGCATTATCATTGATCATTATGAATTTTGTAAAACTTTTCCCTTATTGTATATTTTTGACAACTCCGGTGGCCGAAGTGGTTAGAGGGCCTCTTCGGATGCGGGAAATGCCGAGTCAAACCAAAGAATTATAGAAAAAAATGGTACTAGCAGCTGCCTCGCTTGGCACTCATCAGTAAGAGGTTAGTGTTCGGATTGGTCGGCGTGGTGTCAGGATAATATGACTGGGTAGGACGTGATACAGTCTGTCTCAGTGCTATGCATCACTATAAACTGCCACACTGCAGACATCGTAGGGATACGACTAAAAATATGTTAACGCTTTTTTAAAAATCCAAATCTCTCTCTCTCTCTCACACACACACACATGCACACACACACACACACACACACACACACACACACACACACACACACACACACACACACACACACACTTTTGTGACTTTGTTTCCTGTGACATCCTTCGGTGACTTTACCATTACTTTGTTTACGTTGACTTTCTTTCCAGGATAATAGGTAAGGGCGTTTTGACCGTCACGAGAACGATGCTGTTTTGACTTGATTCCAGGTTAAGGGCAAAGATGAGAAGCCATGCGTAGCGAAAATGTCAGGTAATATACTAAGTGCTAAATTATATATATATATATATATATATATATATATATATATATATATATATATATATATATATATATATATATATCCCGGTACATTTTCCGAGTGGAAAGCAGCAAAGAAAAATATTCTCGAGAATGTTGTAGCAGAATGCAAACAAAAAGATACTACTACTACTACTACTACTACTACTACTACTACTACTACTACTATTACTACTACTACTACTACTACTATTACTACTACTACTACTACTACTACTACTACTAATAATAATAATAATAATAATAATAATAATAATAATAATAATAATAATAATAATAATAATAATAATAAAAACAATAATCATAAAAATGATACTAATAGCTCATGTTACACGTAAACAAGTACATACTGTGGCTTAGCATGCATTTGCTTGGATAAATATACCGCATATAGGTCATACATTTATATCTGGATTATAAGTATACCCGACGAAGGTCAGATTTATATTTTTTTAACCAAACTCTCTGCGAGTTTTCAGTTACATTAGCAAAATATTTTAAAAATTTAAAGTCATTTACAGTTGATCTAAATCACCATTATGATTTACTTACAACTGCAACTCATCATAACAATATTTTGTATTATATATCTCTGTCTATCTGATAGTCGGTTTATCTATTTTAATAATGGTATCACTCATTAAAAAGAAGGATTCCTACCTACCTACCTTCCTACATACATACCCTTACTATGTTTGACGAGTCTGTCTCAGTTGTTGTAAACGTCTGCGTAAAATATTGCAATAGAATCAAACAAGAATGCGTAAAAAGGTATGATCACACGAGTGTTATGAGTCATCTAAACATTTAGAGATAATAAGGTCGAGATTGCAGCAAGAGTGGATATTTTAGCACGATATTGCTCATACGTACCAAGGACATGTTCAATTCGAAGAAAAATGACATCAAAGATGGTGAAGCCCAGAACAAACAGATAAAACATCACGTCTTCCACCAGAATCGTTCACTAAAAAAAAATGTCAAACGAGGTGTGGTAATCGTATCCATCGGTACTAAAACAGCTGTGACGTAATACATAATACATGTATCAGGGCACTAAATGAGCCAATCAACTGTTATCGCACACACTAATGTTCATATCTTGTATCTTAAGTTAGGGCCTAACCAGAATGATTTACTTAAATTACGTAAATCTAAACTTGTAGCTGAGGCGCAATATTTTGCAAAAGAAAAATGAAACAAATATATTAGAATATTAATAGTGCAGTCACATTTTGTAACCATGCATAGGATAATGGTGAAATTCCGTGGCACTGACATTGTTTTGATAATTAGGTATTCGGGTTCATCAAAAGCAAACTAGTTAAAGCATGTAAATGAAGTATATAAATATTTTTCTGTTGGTTCATAAATGAAGAATTCATTGCTAAAATTATAGCGTTTTACTCTTTAAAAAGAAACGTAAAATATGACATAAAGAAACCAGCAAGAAAAAAAAATACCCAAACTGGTTATATGTAAGGGAGTAAAATACTGTGGTAAAGCCAAGCCTCCGCTAGAGAGATCTCATTATTATATTGTTTTCAGGTTCGTTTTTTTTTTTCGACATACATGTACTCTGTCACTGTTTTTATATCAAGTTAAATTCTTTCTTGTTAGACTGTCTTTCTTAACTTCATAAAGAAAGGTTACCAACGACACTAGAAGGATTTAAACGGGAAAAAAAACGAAGTAAACATAATGCTATTTGCCTACAGGACTGAATAATCTGGCACACTTTGAAGCAAGACACCAGTATCCTATTAATATAGGTATATTGTATCCATACCTCGCAAAGACCATAGGATTTATTTTTCTACCGACATACTATCTCCTTTGCACTTTCTGTCTATGCATATTGGTATGATGAGGAGAATACCAAAAACGTACAACACTGCAGTTTCTGAGCAAAGTGAATTCTCTGGAAATAAATTAACACTAATTCCCTTCCAATAAATTGCTACTATTTGCTCAATAGGGTGGGTCAGGATTGGGGGGGGGGCAGTCAGTCAGGGCCAGGAGAGATAGCATAGTAAGCAGTCTGAAGATCATCCAACGCATGGGTAGCAATTGACGGATATATGACATACCTACTAAGTGGAGATGGAAGTCATCGGTAAAGGCGAGCGCTTTACAGCACCCAGCCACTCAGGGAGTCATCCTGACTACAAGTAACATGGTCATATAAGGTATCAGCGTGTAGTCTTTGAGAAGTATAGCGGGTAGACCTCGACATGTTTTCATGTTTTTGTCTATAGCAATACAAGACTCTTTGCTTCTGTGTTCGACTTGATGAAATCCATTTAATACCCAGTAATGTATTCGACAAGTGAGTAAAGCAGTTGATTTACCCTTTTTAAAGCAATTTATAAAACAAGTCGTTTGTGTAATTGGATCGTGGACGTCATTCAGTGGGGAAGGGGGTCATCTGGAGAGGTCCATAAAGAAGGAACAGATATGTTTGCCTTCAGAAATTCAAATATTCCAACACAACATAATACTAATAATACTATTCAATTCGGATGATTCCTTAAAATACATAACAGGTGAAAAGGCATACACACACTTATATATATATATATATATATATATATATATATATATATATATATATATATATATATATAGATAGAGAGAGAGAGAGAGAGAGAGAGAGAGAGAGAGAGAGAGAGAGAGAGAGAGAGAGAGAGAGAGAGAGAGAGAGAGAGAGAGAGAGTATTCATTGATGTCTGATACAAAATTTCGCTGATAATGATACATTAGACCCCATGGATGATAAAAACAAGCGTTGGGCGTAGTTGACGAAATTAGCTTTCTGTAAAAATTCGTAATGTAAAAATTTTATTTGAAATGCGATGTATCTTTGCATTCGATACAGTTAGCGACCTTTTGGGAAGAGACTTTCTGGATGCAGTCAATTTGATATACATAATTATTTGCATTGGAATTCATCCCCCCCCCGCATCCCAACGTCATTAAAAAATGACAGCTCCTCTTCTTAATAAACCTACTTCAAAGTCAACAAAATTAAAATGACAATTTTTTCCTCAACTTTCTCAAAATTTCATAATATCTTGTAATACAAAATTATATGAATGTATACCGTAATTTTATTTTTATTATGTCCTTTAATTTTAATTTTTGTTAATTTAAATTCATGTTAGAACGAAATTCTTTAATTTTGCTTCTCTGTGCATCATTTCAAGAAATTTTCTTTCGTTTTGTCCCACCCCCTTCCTTTCTTTCTCTGTAGTAATAATGGTATACTTCAGCCACACCCTTGCGGGCCCCCTACTAAATGACCTATTTAGTGTGATATAAAATCTTAATACGTTTAAAGCGCACGAGGTTTTCATTCATAAAGCCAAATAGTCTTTTAAAAAAACGTCACTAGTCAGGCTCAGGCAATATATTTATATGTCTCAAACAAAATATAACATTCTGTCCAAACTTCACTGCAGTAAAGTAGCTTTCATATCAACTAGGCCTCAATGTAGCTATGCTGTATACACCATGAAACAACACTTATGACATGACTGTACAGCGGAGCCGAATTCCTATCATAAAACAAACATTATTTTAGCACTAAATTTATAGACTTCAACGTATTTTTTAAATAGTTTCCAGATATAATACCATATTTAACCTAGTTCATGAAATAAACAAGGAAGATGACCTAATGTCCGATTGACCTTCAAGTCGTGCTAATTTTTTTTTTCCTTGTCTAGTCTACAACCCCACATGTGCAATGCCTAATTAATCTCACACAAAACAGTTTTACTTCCGTGCCTTCCTTGTTGCAATCCATTATATTGTGGCTCTTTTTACTTCATTTGCAGCGAATATCCGTTCAATTTGTACCCATTTACTTTCCTCTTCTGTTATGTGCAACGTTATACTTCAGCTTTAACCTTTTGAAAAAAAAAATCTATAAACAATTTACATTTTCGGAATATAATACTATGATAATACTATGATCTAATTTGGTCCCACTTACCATCATATATCCTGTATTCGTTTCCATAGGTTTCCTTGTGTAAATGCAGACGGACTGAAACGCGAAACCGTGTAATAGGTGAAATTTGTGTTACGCAGGTAGATGTGAATACAACGTGACCCACTCTGTTTGATAGGCAGGCTCGTGAGGCTCTTTAGGGTTTTATTTTTTTTTTCCTCATTACATTCATATTTTCAACGGCGTTTATACTCTTCCCAGAGACATTTTTTACAACGAATGTTTGGAATGTGACCATATTGTTTTGTTTGAGAGAGATTTTTGATGACGTGAAATAAAGAAAGAACACGCGATATGTTAACGAATAGAATACTAAGGTATTTATTTTCAAACAGAATCACACTTTTACCTATTTCTTGGAATGTATTGTAATGTCTTCACCAATAGCTTTCAGAAGATAAATTGAAATTAACTAAAGTATGAAAGGTAGAAATATTTTCAATCAAATAACATGAGCGTTGGCTAATGTATGCATACAGCATTATACATTCAATCACTGATTCGCTTCATAAACTGTATCAATGGATTGTTTAGAATAATTAGAACGCATTCGCAAATATCAATAAAGATCTGTAGTGGACTGTTTCTGATTTATGTTGAGACTTTCTCGGAGGCAGGATGAGAGTACCTTTCAAATTTGATTTCTCAGCATACATTAGAAATGAAACAAAAGCAACAAAACAGCAACCACAGCAAATATAACATGCATAAGACATATCGTATCATTTCCATATCCTTCAAAATGGGCATTTTTAAATCAATAAATGGATCACATTGTTTTGCCTTTATAATAGCATTTAACCATATTCCTAAATTAAATGGTAATCCACTTAATAAAACAATTGATTAATCAAGTGTGAGAAATAATGGAGGACTATTTATCCGTTCAGAACAACTGCAAGAAGTTCTGAGGAGATCGATCTGTATAGTAGAATATCCTGTACTAACAAGATTATTAGAATTGCCACTAAAAACCATTAGTAGTGAAGGGGGGCGATATAGCGTCAATGGGAGTTATCATTAAAAACCAGCGTGCGATAATATAGCGTTAAGATTTTTGGCGTCAAATGGTACAGTTTAAGGAATATAGCGTCAAGGGAAATTTTGTACTAGCACACCCTGGGACTGTATAGCGTCAAGAGAAATGGTCCCAGGTGGCATGACATCACGGTACTGAACACTTGGTAACAGTGTAGCAAGGAGCTGACCTAGTTGTCCTCAATACGCGCAGCCAGCACTACGAATCTAGGGAGGGACCTATAAAGTAGAGACATAGAGACCGATATATATTACTATAAAACCTAGATTTATATATAAAGCATTACATAGACTTGAAATATGTTGATGGTGTTCATAAATTTGCATATTTATAATGATGCTATAAATAGTTATAATCAAAGGAAAGACTAACACCAAAATGGATGTGACTAAAAGTAACGCTAAAATGACGAAATTGTCCCAGAACTTAACCGAGACTGAACATGTCCATGAACATTAATTTACATTGCTTTAGACTAAAATTAATACTAAAATTACGACATTGTCCAATACTATAGTGGAAATTAAGAAAATCTGGAACATTAATATTCAAGTGACTGTGACTAAAAGTAACGCTAAACATACGAAATTGTTCCAGAATATGACGGAGACTGAACTTATCGCAGTAGATTAAGTTATATCAGGGTTCCTGCAGGTCATGGAATCCTGGAACAAATTTTGGAATTTAAAAAAAAAAAATTCAAGGGCCTTGAAAAGTTATGGAATTTGTCAAAACCTTGAAAAGTTTTGGAAAAGTCATGGAATTTGTGACAATGGTGTTAAAGATATTGATTACTTTCAATTTTATAGAGCACCGAGAACCGATTAAATAAAATGATAAAATTACAATCGATAAATGGTTTCAATTCATATAATAAGAGTAAGTTCTCCTAATGGAAGTATCACATGATTTCAGGTGTAGTTCACTAAATAAAAGAAAGCAACTGGAAAGTAATATATTTTGTTAATATTGTAAATAGGAACACATACAAAGACTACTAAGAATTGTTTCCTTTTTTCTTTTCAAATAAAAATTACATTGATCATTGGATTATGACATGAATTACTACATAAAGTCAAAGTGTGCTAGCCCATGTAAATTTAGAAAGTACATATTAAATATATTTGTTTTTAACTTATTTCTTATTTTAAATTGAAAGATGTTATTCTTTATGTTCATTTACTTGACAAAGCAAGAAAGCGCGGTCCTTGAGTTTTATGAAATGGCCCTGGAAAAGGTTTGGAAAAGTCATGGAATTTGATTTGTTAAGTCTGCAGGAACCCTGTTATATTTGCTTAGTCTAAAAGTAGAACTAAGATTACCAAAATCTCCCAAACCATAGTAGAGACTGAGAATAACTCTGGAAGATTGTATTCAAATTGCCTTGACTTAAAATATTCCACTAAATTCAGAAAAAATAGCGGACTTGAATGGAAACTGGTAACTAGTCAGATGTATTGGTTGTTAGAAATAGTTTAAGAAGAAGTGTAGCACTAAATTCTGAAATTGCACCTGGCTTTAGCGGAGACTGAAAATAATCCAGAGATAATTTTTTAAAATGTTACAAAGACTTAAAGTAGTACTGAAATTATCGAAACTCATACAGACCTTCGTGGAAACTGAAAAATTGTAAATAAAAATTAAACTAAGCGATAATATTACATCTATGGTAATTAGCATTATAGGACCCTACTTTTTTAAATAGAGCGGCAAATTTTATAGCGTTAATATTAGCATTAACTGACCCTACTTTGTACTATAGAGTCAAGATTTATAGCGTTAAATGGCACACCCAGGGACACTAACGGAAAGTTTGTATGGGAACAATAGGAATGGAACAGATAAGGTAACGTCTCATTAATGGACACATGCAACCGAGATTAATGTTTTTGTGAGTTAAACACAAATTATACAACAACTAAAAAAGCTTTTCAGGCAAGAAAGAATAAGCCTTTTCGAGACAGTGGACTGACCGTCTGAAAGGGTTTTATCGCGAATGCATGCTATCCTCACCACCGAAACGAGTAGCATAAAACGCAACATATACTATCGCATCAACGAAACGAGCAGCATAAAACACAACATATACCATCGCATCAACGAAAGAGAGGAACAAAACACACCCTATACCATCTTATAAACGAAAGGAGCAGCACAAATCCCCAAAATATACCATCTCATCAACGAAAGAGAAGCACAAAACATATCATATACCATCACATCAACGAAAGAAGAAGCACAAAATCTAAAATATACCATCTCATCAACGAAAGAGAAGCACAAAACACACCCTATACAATCTTGTCAACGAAAGCAGCAGCACAAATCCCCAAAATATACCATCTCATCAACGAAAGAAGAAGCATAAAACCCAAAATATACCATCTCATTTGACGAAAGAGAAGCACAAAACACACCCTATACCATCTCATCAACGAAAGAAAAGCAAAAAATACACCCTATACCATCTCATCAACGAAATAGAAGCACAAAGCACACCCTATACCATCTCATCAACTAAATAAGAAGCACAAAACCCAAAATATACCATCTCATCAACGAAAAAAGAAGCACAAAATACACCCTATACCATCTCATCAACGAAAGAGAAGCACAAAACACACCCTATGCCATCTCATTTACGAAAGAAGCACAGAATCCAAAATAGACCATCTCATCAACGAAAGAGAAGCACAAAAACACACCCTATACCATCTCATCAACGAAAGAGAAGCAAAAAATACACCCTATACCATCTCATCAACGAAATAGAAGCACAAATCACACCCTATACCATCTCATCAACTAAAGAAGAAGCACAAAACCCAAAATTTACCATCTTATCAACGAAAGAAGAAGCACAAAATACACCCTATACCATCTCATCAACGAAAGAGAAGCACAAAACACACCCTATGCCATCTCATCACCGAAAGAAGAAATACAGAATCCAAAATAGACCATCTCCTCGACGAAGGAGAAGCACAAAAACACACCCTATACCATCTCATCAACGAAAGAGAAGCAAAAAATACACTCTATACCATCTCATCAACGAAATAGAAGCACAAAGCACACCCTATACCATCTCATCAACTAAAGAAGAAGCACAAAACCCAAAATATACCATCTCATCAACGAAAGAAGAAGCACAAAATACACCCTATACCATCTCATCAACGAAAGAGAAGCACAAAACACACTCTATACCATCTCATCAACGAAAGATGAAGCACAAAACCCAAAATATACCATCACATCAACGAAAGAAGAAGCACAAAACGCACACTATACCATTTCATCAACGAAAGAAGAAGCATAAAACCCAAAATATACCATCTCATCAACGAAAGAGAAGAACAAAACACACCATATACAGTCTCATCAACGAAAGAAGAAGCACAAAACCCAAAATATACCATCTTATCAACGAAAGAGAAGCACAAAATACACCATATACCATCTCTTTAACGAAAGAGAAGCACAAAACACACCCTATACCATCTCATCAACGAAAGAGAAGAAAAAAATACACCCTATACCATCTCCTCAACGAAAGAGAAGCACAAAACACACGCTATACCATCTCATCAACGAAAGAAGAAGCACAAAATCCAAAATAGACCATCTCATCAACAAAAGAGAAGCACAAAAACACACCATATACTATCTCATCAACGAAAGAGAATTACAAAACCACACCCTATACCATCTCATCAACGAAAGAGAAGCATAAAACCCAAAATGTACCAACTCATCAACGAAATGAGCAGCACAAAGCATAAAATCTACCATCTCATCAACGAAAGAGAACAAAACACACCCTATTCCATTTCATCAACGAACGCGCATGCAAACACACACACACACATCTTTATTGAACTGAGTGTTTATAGTTACACTTCACTATGTTCACACAAATTAGCAAATTGGCAAATTGAATATAGTATTTCTTTTCTAGAGATTTGGTTAGCTCTGAAAAGAGCTATTTATATTAACTTCCAATGACACCTGGCTAACGCTGACATCTTCCAGGACGAGCACCGCACACACATCGTCGGCTCCAGTCATTCTCCCAATTTATTGCTCTGACCTGCAGAGCAAACGGAGCTTGAGTGGCTTCACTAT
>JAEAOA010000149.1:57500-61776 GCA_016746295.1 Potamilus streckersoni | reverse complement strand
TTCATTGTTCATTGATCATATTCTCTAGCATATGGACCAAGATTATGCATTATGATGTGACTTCAGAATCAAGACTTTACAATAAAAGTAAAAATGTTTTTAGAAACATAAATTGAAGTAATAAAGAAAAATGTTTTCACAATATTACACATACTGCAAAAATAATGTTTATGTACCACTGTTTATTTTCCCATTCAACATCAATCTGAAGATTGAAAAAATCTATAGACATAATTCGGTACAGATATCTGTTAATAACCATACTTAACTTTTGTTTCTCGAACAATCAAAAGTGAAAATCAGAAGTAAGCATTTTCGTAATTGGATAAATTTTCTAAATAAAAGACATAGCTTGACACATTGTGATACACACATATAAGCTGCAAGTTTTGCTTGGAATGTTAAACGGCTACGCGACCCAGATCATGATGACTTCGCGGAAATCTTAATTTCGTATGTACTGTAGTCAGACAACTTTACATCAAAATATGGCCTGGAGACAAAAATAGCTTCGAGCAGAGGCTAGTATTTAAATTCTCGTTTTCCAACATTCAAAATTGAAATTAAAGAACAAAGTTTTTGTGGCTATTAAAATTTCTAAATGAAACATCACCTATTTGTTACTCGGAAAACAAGCAGAACGAACCAAAATTACATATGATCAGTTCATAATATTTAATATATATGAGCAGTGTGCTCATTTTCTCATACATACATACGTATTTACTGAGGTTAGAAAACTTTACGCAAAAATAATACAAGCACGCCATTGACATATATTCCACAAAGTAACACCGACATTCAAATTGGGTTATGAATTGTTGTATAGTTCAATGACAAGGGACACTCGACTTTGAAATGCTTATATTATTAAAGCTATGAAATAATGAGTAATTAACGACTACGAAATAATGATACAAAATTTATTTAATCAATAATGAGCATCGAGTCTACAAAACTCGGTTTATTAAAGAATATATCTATTTTGTTCCATTTCTATTTAAATGCAAATTTTATTCAGATAATCTACGCAATAATTAATACATCCATTTCAGCGATGTTATTTTAAGTACATCCGATTACATCAAAGTAAATGTTCATCTTCCAACGCTTCGAAATTCTAATAAATAACGACCATTTGCCTGTGCAATAAAAACAACATTGATCTTTAAATATGGTACATGTTTCGTGTTGAAAAAAATCATGTTTTGACCCTTAATATTGGAGGAAGTGGTTTCTGTAGGGGTTTGACATCGATAGTAGGCACGCCATTTGGTAGGTTCATGATAGGGGTCAGACCCTGTTTAGGGGGCAGCTTGGTCGTTAGCACCGGAATGTCATTAGCAGCAAGAACGCTCCTCAGTTTCTCAGGTCTTTTATCAGGAGATGATTCTGCTGTTGTAATAAACAGATACATCATTAATAACAGCTAACGCCATTCCTCAGGACACTGCCTTAATTGCAGTTAGATAAAAGAAACTATAATTAACCAATATTTAAACAAAATAAAATGATACCATATCAAGCAAGACATGGAAAGAATCCACACGAAACGTCTCCCCACATTACTGCTTGTGATGATGAAATCCATGTGTTATATTCAATATTAATGCACCATTTTACACATGGACCGACAAAAAGTGTTTCAGGGACAGCAGAGTGGAAACAAGTGGCTAAGGGTCTCTGGGATGAAACCCTAAGTGAGGACCCAGGAGGCGAAGCAACAGGAAGCATACGTATCTAACGCTTTTCCAGGGTATAATTTGAACCATACGAAGAGAGAATCACAAGCTTAGCGGAGCTTACACTATTTGATAAACTGCATACTGTATGTACGTCTAATCGTTCTAACCTTGGTCTCTATGTCATTTTCTCAAACTACGTTCCTAGGCTAAACTATAAAGTTAATTTTTTTCTAACCTAAATTAGTTTATTGGTCATGCTGTGTTACATGTCCATAGATTACCTGCCACTAGAACAATTTTATTTCCTCTCCATAGAAATTACCCTAGAGTTCCTTTTGTATTGCTTTAGGAGATGGCACATTGTCAATTAGCGAGAAAAATTTAATTGACACATGAAAACTGATTTTAATTCTGAATGGCCCCATTATGAACACAATCAAAGTTATATTTATTGACATTAAATCTAAACGCTGCATAAAGAATTCACCGGGTCATCTATTATTTTAATGGCCCCTATATTCTCCTCATTTCTCCTATTTATGAAGGAAAGCAAGTCACAGGGCCATACCAATGTTTCTAGTGTTACCGTATAGACTAAGATCAATGCATATCAATTTGTATGGCAGTGCCAAATCCCAATTCCATTTAAATTAAAATCATTTCAGGCGCAATAAAAGTGCAGTTTTTTTTACTACTCTCGTTCGTCTTAAGATTCTGTTTCTTTTTTTCCCGTTCCATAACCACAATTTATCCACAAACTCCCTAACCAAGACTACGTGCTAATTTGCTGCTTTATATTCTTGCTTTTCTATATACATCTGTATGTAAAACAATTTGTGAAAATATGACGCTACAAATTTTTCACATCTCCATTTAACATAGACAAATAAATATCTTACCACATTGGTTTGATTCAGTTCAATGGTAAAAGAAGAGAAAAGAAGTGGAACAATGAATTCACCAGATAAGGCTTGTCATAATGTTCCCAATGCTTGATAAGAAAGTCCAGTGCTAAAGACATATCATTTAATTACTATTATAGAAGCGGTAGTAGTTTATTTGTATCTAACATAAAAATTATTTGTATGTTTCAAAACTCAACACTAGCCATGATTTTCTGTTAAATGGTACATATTTTATACTTCAGTATAGTAAGTCGTGAAAAAAAACACAAATATTTAAAAGAGTTGAGTAATAATCGCTTGCACATTAAAATAATTTTTATAATCATCGGCATGAAAGCCTACAAAGTATGCCGCAGTCACACGGGATGACGGAGGGAAACTGTTTTATACAAAAATGCACATGCATACATACATACATACATACATACATACATACATACATACATACATACATACATACATACATACATACATGCATACATACATACATACATACATACATACATACATACATACATACATACATACATACATACATACATACATACATACATACATACATACGTCCGTACGTACGTGCGTACCTACCTACCTACCTACCTACCTACCTACCTCCCTACCTACCTACATACATACATACATACATACATACATACATACATACATACATACATACATACATACATACAT
Source organism: Potamilus streckersoni (assembly GCA_016746295.1). NCBI lineage: Eukaryota > Metazoa > Mollusca > Bivalvia > Unionida > Unionidae > Potamilus > Potamilus streckersoni. The sequence continues at coordinate 58,496 of JAEAOA010000149.1, read as the reverse complement.
ACATACATACATACATACATACATACATACGTACGTACGTACGTACGTGCGTGAGTGCATGCGTCAGTCCATCCGTACGTACGTGCGTCCCTACCTACCTACCTACCTACCTACCTACCTACCTACCTTCCTACATACATACATACATACATACATACATACATACATACATACATACATACATACATACATACATACATACATACATACATACATACATACATACATACATACATACATACACACATACATACATACGTACGTCCGTACGTACGTGCGTACCTACCTACCTACGTACCTACCTACGTGCCTACCTACATACATACATACATACATACATACATACATACATACATACATACATACATACATACATACATACATACATACATACATACATACATACATACATGCATGCATGCATGCATGCATGCATGCATGCATGCATGCATGCATGCATACATACATACATACATACATACATACATACATACATACATACATACATACATACATACATACATACATACATACATACATACATACATACGTACGTACGTACGTACGTACGTACGTGCGTGCGTGCATGCGTGCTTCTGTCCGTCCGTACGTACGTGCGTACGTGCGTCCCTACCTACCTACCTACCTACCTACCTACCTACCTACCTACCTACCTACCTACCTACCTACATACATACATACATACATACATACATACATACATACATACATACATACATACATACATACATACATACATACATACATACATACATCTAGAGATTTGATATTGTGTACATGTTTTAGGACCAAATCATGGGTAAAAACAAAACAGCAAACAGCGGTCCATATTTCATGATAGCGTCTTACCAAGCTAAAGCAAACAAAATAGTAAAATAATACCTGGAATGTCCTCTCAGTCACCATCTAATTTACCACAACAAAAACTAATTTTAAATGACTGGCAATGCGATACAGCAAATGAGAAAATTTGAA
>JAEAOA010000149.1:10000-52500 GCA_016746295.1 Potamilus streckersoni | reverse complement strand
TTTGTATGGAAAAACTCCTTTTTTAGCTAATAGATTAAATTTATCTCCAAAACAGTCTCTTAGGTTATTAAATTTACTACAACCTTTTACTAGCTCATCTAACGAGTCTGCCATAAACTGCAGGCTGTCAATAAAACGTAATTTACCTAGCGTAACTGACATATACTTTTCAAAATTATTTGGAATGCATTTGATGACATTATTGAGTTTTAGATGAGCTTTTATCTCAGGATCACCAAAAGCTTCTACGATGATGTGACTATCATATCCTCGAAAATTGTGAAGAATAACTGGAATAAAATCTGGAGCGTGAAATTTTAAATTACACTGGTCATGAGCCGCTCCACGATACTGTCCGGTCAAATGGCAATGGTCACGTACTTTTTTGTTGTCAGTATCAAAAGCTTTTTCACAAATATAACAAATTTTCGCTTGCTCGTGATTAGATTCTTGTTGAGGTGTTAATTTTAACATTGGAGTTACTCTTTTCAAACGATAAGTAATATTATCAACTTCATTAATCAACTGCTTGAGAAGCCAGACAGCTGGATTTTTACCACGATAGAGTTGGATTGGTTTAGATAATCTCGAATCAGCGCAACAAACTACCTTGTACGCTACTCCACATGGAACATGATTTTGAATTTTTCTTGTACTCGATTGGTTAGGATCATTTTCTACGCCAAGTACAGGTTGAAGTAAGCATTCGAAATCGACGTATATGACGAAAGGAATTTTTAGTTTATGATTATGATGGACAAACTGTAACACGCTATCTTTTTTAGATGGCATTGTTATTCTTTGTACGTCACTACAGTACTGCAAATGCTTTTGTAATGTTTCATTGTCTCTACAACCGTGCAAGCAGCGATAACAAAAGAACTTTTTGTTGTTATTTTTATTATACTGTCTTCCAACTAGTCTGTTAAAGTTTTTGATCCAAACGTAATGATTTTTATAAAACAGTAAATTGATAGTCGATTGTGAAGCTTTTTCTGAAATATACCTCGGATAGACATTTTCTTTTTCATCTAATCCGAAAACGTTAATCGAAATATTATTTTGCTTTTCAAACTTTGGTATTTGATTTTCTGCCACTGGAAAGTCAATACCAGCACAATTTAATCTTGACACGTGACTGATATACTTCTCAACACGATCAGCATTTTTTTCTGCTGGAAATAGCGCGGAAAGAACAGCCCATTGGAAACATTTGCTATCGACGTTTTTTATGTTTATACAGCACTGTTTATTTTTTATTTTTGGTGGCAGGTCGATATACGAACTACCGCGTAATGCGTCATATTTCATCGTGTGAAACAAAATTTCCTTGATCATTTCAAACTTCCAACCCGAACCTAATTCGGTAAATTCTTCTATTTTTTTCCAAATTTCTTGGTGTATTTCATTAGATAGTGACAAAAGATCACTACCAAGTAAAACACGTCTAGATTTTGCGTTGATGTAAGGGTCTGCAATTTCCTTGTTAGTAGATTCTTCCGTCACAAGTAGTTTTGAAAATATAACGTGATATTGCACTAACAATCTTAGACCCTTGTGTTTTTCAAGCTCACGTTTTACAGTCGTCTGTAGCAGATGAAAGAGATTTATTGTAGTAAAATTTACTAAAACAATTTGATTATCAAACTGATAACTATTATCAAAACCTGCAAAAGCAGTCGCTATTTTAACAGGTTCTCCAATAAGACTTCTCTTGGCTATATCACGCAATTTCAACATTATTATACTATAGTCTAATATCTAATTGATAATTTACTCCGCTAAACAACAATTAGAGATAAAAATATCACCTATAATATAATGACAGTAAATCTGACAAGCGCACGTGAGCAAGAGGAATATCATGTTTATCCAAAGTACAACCTGTACGCTGGAAATGCACTTGGTTCGGTTATTAATATCATTACTGGAATATCTGTTGGTAAAGCAACGCCAGCGGGTTATACGATTAGTGTAAAGGGAGATAATACTGAAAGAATTACGATGTTTAGAAAAGATTTTATTTACACGTTATTTTGCGATGACATTCCAGAGGGGAAACGAGTATATCATTATAACGGTAAAGTCACTGATGATAATATTGAAAATTTATCCTTACAAGATGAGTTTCAGCCGCATCCGGTCTTTGATTTATACGAGGCTAACGATCGTGGTATTATAAGAAACAGAAAAACGAAAAAAGTTCTTAATAATATGAGCAATATGGGATATATCAGTGTGACTGTTAGAGGAACATCGACAGATCGAGTTTGTTATACTGGTCATAGGTTTGTTTACGAGGTGTTCAACGGATCTATACCCAATGGTCTGGTTATTAATCATATCAATAATGTAAAAACAGACAATCGATTGGAAAATCTGGAGCTAGTGACCCAACAGGAAAATGTGAGAAAAGGACGAGGTGGTGGTATTAATTTTAGATGCCCCATAAAACCTGTTATTTCGTTTAACCTTGAAACGGATGAGGAGATAAAATTCAAATCAATTACAGCTGCGGCGAAATATTATAATATAAATCCCAGAGCAGTAAAATTTGTAGCTGATGGAGCAACAAAATCAGCTTTTTCAAACAAATATGATGCTAGTATTATTTTTAGATATGATGATTAATAATATTTTGTAATTCGGTTTTAGTCAAACAATGATGAGCAAATGCTATAATATCATCGCAATCAAATTTTAGCGTCGTTACTGCACTTTCATTAATTTTATTTTTTTCTGCTTCTGTTAGTAATATTTTATGAGAATCACCTTGCATTACAATAACGTCAACGGAATATGAACTATAACCTGACAAGCATTTTCTTACCGCTTCGGTCAGTTCGTGGTAGTTTATTATATTAACTTTTTGGTGATATTTGACCTTGTCAGTCATCTTATAACAACAAATTAGATAAAAAGTATATTATAATATGGATATGATGAAACGACTTGCTAGCGATAAGGTCTCCACAATCTCTAATGATATGATAGACAAATCCATTGGTTATAACGAAGATGATATTTTATATAACAACGAGTCTGATGATGGTGAAATAGTCACCGTCGTTAACAGATATAATTATAGCAGACCAACCACTGGAAAATATAATGTCAAGTATCACATTGCTAAAAAAATTATAAAATTTAATTTTACCGTTACCGAACAGCAGGTATTTTTACAGTTAATCAGACCTTTTTTAAACATCAAAATTCCAGACCGACAGAAAAATATAAAATTTGATTTCATATTTGTTAAGATTTTTAATCTAATGACGATCTCTGACGATCGCAGACAATATCTAATATCATTATGTAAACCAGTAAAATGCAAATCTATCAAACGAAAGTATGAGGAAATTTATAATAGCATTATTTCGCAGTCGATAAAATCGACCGGGTTGGAATCCAACTGTTAAATTTATCACTATACCCACGCCATTTGACTAAACTTTTATCTCCTTTTTTCCTAATCACTTTTTCGATAATGAAAACATCTTGTTCAGTTTTTTGTAGTTCTTGTTCGTAAAAACTACCTACTATAGGCTCACCTGCCAGATCTTTTAACGCGTACGTTACAGGTACTGTTAAGAGTACTTTATCAACAACAAATACTTCTTCGCTCCAGTTTGGAGTAAATCCTTTTTCAAATATCTTTTTAGTCAAAGAGATTCTAACTTTATCACCGACCTTAAATTTATGTCTGCGGTACATGTTTTCGTTTGCTAATATTGGATTTTTGATAGCGTCATTGGGTGACATTTTGATGGTTCGATGTTTCGTGTTATTATATTCGCCTACGATTTGAGAAAGGTCATCGATGTACCTGTTAGTGTTTTTAGCTGTCATATGTTTGTGTAATTTTTCGTTTAGCGTGCGATTAAATCTCTCGACAACAACGCTTTTGCCTTCGTTTCCTGTAACGTATTTTTTAATATTATTTTGTTCTAGAAACTGCTCAAACTTTTTGTTAAAAAACTCGGCTCCATGATCAGTCCAGATTTTGTTTGGTTTTCTTTCGGTACTCGTTATTATTTGTTTTAACGCATCAGTGATTGACATTCCTGTTTTATCTGAAACTGGCACACTAAAAGCGTATTTACTGAAAACATCTATAACGTTAAACAAATACTTCTTTGGAGCGCCATCAGCGCCAACGTTAAACTGAGCCAGATTGGATACATCTACCAAATCTATTGCCCAGATATCATCTACAGCGTTTGCAACAACTTTGCGTCTCGGAAACTTTTTTTTTTAGGTCTGTGCAGCTCGACTGCAAGATCATCGTATAATTCTTTTCCGAGTCCGAGTTTATATTTTGCTCCTATCATTCCTTGAACAAATCTTCTATCAAAACGTTCTCGTAGATTTGTTGGCTCCATATCATGTAATTCGTCTAACATTACTTTATCACAATCTGCTTTCGAGTTTTCATGATCACGATAACAGATATCATGACGCATTGCTATTGCATCCACTTGATTATAAGGCTCTTGTCCTGGCAATGGATTGTCGTTTTCATCTAGTTGTTGGTCTAGCGGATTGTAAGGACCTGTATAACGATGACCTGGCAAAGTCCAACCGCCTTTTGGTTTTGGTAATTTTCCAATAATTTTATGTATATCTATACCTAACCCTATTATTTCTCTGTTGTTACAACTTTGACAGTACGTAATGATTTTATCTTGTTCTATGCAAAGATCTTTGTCACAATCACAATTGCATTTCATTTTATTTTATTTTGTTTCATAAGATTAATCGTCGATCAAGATAACTCTATCAACGCTAGATCCTACTTGTTTTTTCAAAAACATACTTTTCTTTCTACCACAGATTGCACAAATACTTTTTAACATCGTTCTATTATTTTTCGTTTTTTCCGTCATCTCATCCTTGTTCTCTGTTTTAGTTTTGCATTTGAGACAGTATGTTGACATTATTATATCAAGGAGTTTAGATAAAATTGATTGCAATATTATCATTCGCATGAGAAGGAAGCTCATCAAATTGTAAAATAAACTTTAAAAAGTTTTTACTTCCAGAGCTTTTACTCTGGGGCATTTGTCTGACAAACATGATACAATAATAACCACAAGCTGATGTTCCAATCGGCTGTAGTTGATTAGACGAATAATTTATTTTATCAAATTTTTTAAAAATATATTTTTTTATGAGATCGCTTGGAGGAAGTCCGAACGAATCAAAATAATTGTTATCGTGGACAGCAACCCAGTGGGTGCCAGAGCCATCATTGAAGTTTTCAATATTTACAACACAAGAACCGCCTGTTGGTACGTCATCGAGTTCATCTTTGGAAAATACTCCTCGAAATCCAACAACGTCCTTCAATTTTTCAATGATGTCAAAATTGCTCAATAACGTCTGGTCCCTGGTAGAGTTAATCCGCGTCCGATTCCTAGTAAGTTTGGCAGCAGACTTCCCGCTAGTCCCGCTAGAAGTGGAGCGAAAGGAATAATTCCTCCTTGTTTTGTTTGTTTGCGTTTTGTTGTTTTCTTTTTTTTCGATGATTTTGTTTTTTTCGGCGACTTTTTCGTTGGCATTTTATTTTATACTATTACATAAAACTGAGTGACTATGTCACTGCCGATAGATTTGTTTGATACCACGACCTTCGACTGCTTTCTTCGTTGCGCCAGAGACTGCTCCTGACGCAGCCGCAAGTCCAAGTGTACCAAGTACTGGTAAAACTTTGCTAGCTATTATTGATAACGCTGGTCCAAAAAATCCACCTTCTTTTGACATTGCAGTTACCTGAGAAACAGATAATTTCAGCACAAATGGTTTTCCTTTGTCGAGTTTATTGATTTGTTGTTGCGTTAGCATGACTTTTACTGCAATTTTATTTGAAGTTTCCGGAGAGATCATCAAAGAAACAGAGCTGCGTTTAGCAACAGCTGCTGATAATTTTTCAACTTGACCAGATGTTAGGTATATTTCTCGAGTTGTGTATTTGGTTTTCATAATGTTATATCCAAGTTGTTAGATTAAACTTGTACTGTCATTCTTCCTTTGATTGAATCGATGGTCAGAAATCGATCACTAACCAATAGCGCGTATACGTTATACTGTTCAGCTGGCACAACGCCCAGTGTCCACGTGACCTCAATATCTGCAGTCGATCCCACAACACGCTCCAAATGTTTTGATACGTCAAAGTAAAAGATGGGATAGAGCGATCGAAACTCATCTATTGATATTTGAGATCCACTGTCCGCGTTCTGATATTTTTGCATTGCTTCCATAAGATACATGTACGGCCGAGAGATGTTTCTGGTGGCGTCTACGGCAAAATTACATTCGATTGCACGTTCAGGATACTGTTTGGAATTTACTCTCACAAATATTCGTCTAACGTCTGGGTTATCAAATACGGAGTTGTTCATTTCCTGATTGTTACGACGTTCTTGTCGTTGAAATACGACGAACAAGTGTCGCGGTAGTTGTTCGCTGGGCGTGGTCGTTACACGCCACGTGTAATCAGTCGCGTTGGGAATGGCTGTTTGATAAATCCTGTTCTGTTGGAAGTGTATCTTTTTTGTAAAGGTGGCTAGTAAAGATTCGAGCTCCATCATTTTAGCTAATGAAGGGACAACCCGAGGCATCCACAGTGCTAATCTTGTAATAGAAAACTGTCCCTCAGCCACTCCACCGGCGTGTATTATACAATCGTTTTGATCAGCTCGATCTAATATAAGCGTATGTTTTATTCCTCGAAACACTTTGTTATAATCACGGCAAAATCCAAAGATTGTACTTAACGGAAGCATCATCGTTATTTGGCGAGATTCTGCGGCAAACGCTTTTCGTTTAGCAAATCCTTCGTTAAAATTTAATCGTCGTAGATTTTTATTTGCGCTTCTTATTGCATTCGCTACTATAACACCACCAGCTGCATCTGCGGTTAATGCTGGAACAGTATGTTGTGCAGCTGCATTAGCTCCAACTGGGTTTAGAATAAGTCTGTTTGCAACATCAGCATCAGCTAGCTCTCCAGTTTTAAACTCACTCGAAACAGCTGTACCTAATGAGGTATCTTTGAACCACATCATATTTGTGGCTATTGATCTGGAATAGTCATCGCTAAACGAAACGATGTTTAGTATTGTACTCGCTATGGGTAAGTGCATCGAAATATCTTCTACGGTTTGATTGGCCAGTTGGTATCGTGCACTCTTAAACAAGCTCCAACCATTATTGACGAGAGCGATTTCTGCATCAGCTGCAATATCACCACCTATCACAGTTAATATTTGACCACGCACTTCTAGCATTGCCTTATGAGGTAGTAGAAACACGTCCTCGTCTCTTGTGTTAAAAGTTCTAACCCCAGTTTTATTCGGTTCGTTCGAGTTCTCATCGAGATACTCGACATACTCTAATTCTGTTACAGCATCGTCAGTATCAATTTCTTCTGCAAGATCGAGATAGTTTTTAGCGGACATTTATTTTATAATCGTTACACAAAATTAAAAGGCAGCAGGGGTCATCGGCGCTGTTTTCTTTACAAGTTTACGTACTATTTCTTCACCACTCGGCGACAATAATTTTTTTGTTGTAGCTATCATAGCTCGTTTTGTTTCTTCTGTTGGCGCAATATCTGATATTACTCGTTTTATTTCAGACACCGTAGGTGTTGTTGAAGGTCCTTTAATCTTATCAGCAATCTTTTGCCCTACTGCAGTGCCTGCTGAAGATGCCGCCCCTGTAGCGAAAGCTTTACCAGCGTCAAGTGCAATGGGCGCTACTTTACGCGCGATTCCTGGAATATTCTCTGCAATTGTTGTAAATATATTTCCAAAAAATCCACCTACAATTTTTCTTCGATAAACTTTTCTTCGTCTCATTTTATAAAATTATGTACACAAAATCACATGCCTAGGCAGTGCGTAGGTGTAAGTAATACGTGACTATCTCGTTGTTCACGTCTATTTGTCGTCCAGATTGGTCTGTGAGTTGCATTGTAATGCTTGTAATTTGATTCTCAGGTGTTATTGGATAGTAGATAATCTGTCGCGGATTGATTTGCATGAGAGAACCCGGTGGGACTTCTGGTGAGAAACTGTAGATCGTTTGCCCGCGGTTGCCTTTTGACGTATAAGATCCAGATGCGATAGAGCAATTGATGAGTATTGTATTTACTTCTGTGATATCTACTGGTAGTTCTCCATCAAATGTCAAAGATTTGTCTTCACCGGTGGTATAGTATAAAACTCTAGTAAAACCTAACATCTTTCCAAAACTTCTTTCTTCAAAGAGGACTTTCATATTTCTTTTCACTGTTATCCTAGCTCGTAAGGTGTTATAATTCGCCGCTAATTCGAAATTATCAGCATTCCCACCAGCTTTTGTTAGAAGCTCTTTTATTGTTCTGTTTAGATCAGTAATGTTATAAGCTCCTTGTGGAATTTGTAGTTTGTATTGTATATCAATAAACTCTTTTTGTGATGTTGGAGATTGTTTAACATTAACGATTAAAATTTCATCATTAATCCCAGTTTTAATATTCGGCATGGCGTTCCAACAAGTACAAGAAATTAATCCAATCTCATACTGTTTTGCAGGATCTAGTTCTATTGGTGGGTTGTAATTTACTGTAAAATTCGCGCTGTTTCCTGTTATTTGTGACGAATCAAGCAATAATGTTGTTTGCATTATACTAATATTTTAGATAAGATCGCGGTGTAAAATTTCGTACTCGGATGATGTTAGTAATCCACTCGATCTTAGATGATCAAGTATATCAATAATTTCGTTATCAATCTCTACACTTTCATTACCAGCTTCTTTAGAGGATATCAACAGCATTAGCCGATCGACTATGTCTGCGTTTGATGTAAATATTTTCACACCTTTTCCTGTTATTGTTTCTCTAATTTTTTTTACACGAAATTTATCAAAAGTAAAAAATTTCCTTCTAAAACTCCACCCACTACCAAAACCTTTTGGTCTACCACTTTCTGCTGTTCTTCCAAATATTGAAGCAATAATACCGTTTCTCATTCTTTCATAAAGTGGAATCATATTATCAATCTCTGTAACCGTGTTTAATTCTTCTTTAGCAGCAGCTCCATCTCTTATTATCTCATTTAATCTATTGATTAATACTTGATATTCTCCATCATTCCACTTTTCTATATTATCAATATCTTTAATATTTTCTTTCTTTAAAAAATTATCATACTCATTTTCTTCTATCTCATAATTTGCTTTTTTTATATAATAAAATCTTTGCTGTTCAACATCCATAAACTTTACAGTAGCCTCACCAACTCTTTTTTGCTCCTCTTTGATATCTTTTATTTCTCCTGATAGATTTGTTATAATATTTGTTATTCCTTGCGTTGTTAACTCTGCTAATCTTCTCTCAAGTTCTAGCGGATTGTTTATCAATCGATCTGTTTCAGCCTGTCTAGCAGCAGGATCAGCTATATTTGCTGTAAGTGACTCAGCTAGTTTTCTTTTGTCTTCATCAGATCTAGTAATGATTTTTGCAGCAGCTGCTTCTTGTTGTTCTTTAACAATTCCAACCAAACCTTTTTCTTTCAGTTGTTTCAGTTCTTCTTCTGATAGTGGTTTAGTTTCAGGTTGTTTACCTAATATTGCTTCAGTTATTGGTCTGAAAATCGTAGCTGTTGTTTCTGTAGCAGTCAATTGTCCACGTCGAGCTTCTTCCACCTTTTTCTTAAAAGCCGCACGAGTTTCGAGAAACTTTTTTAGTAATTCGATTTTCTGTTGATGTTTGTCCATTATTTTTATACGCTTTACAAAATTATATCATAGAAACGTCTCAAGGCAACAACGAAACATCTTGGTTGGATCACGCGCTAGCTTGTCAAATAAAAAGAAACTATATCGATCTTTAGTTGCTCGATGATATAATTCGATAAATCTATCTTTTGTAACATCACCACATTGTTCGTTTGCAATATTTCTCACATCCACATTATCTAGTCCGGGAAATAATATGAAACAACCCGTATTTCGCCTAATAAACCTATCAACATTATAAAAACCTTGGGCAAGATAAACAGAATTACATCTTTTATTACGTGATAGTGAAAAATATGATCTAATCTTGTTCATTTCCTCATTGTTTAGCGGAATATCATCAAAGACGATTATCTTCTGCTCTGACGAATCGAGTTCATTCACTGGAACGAGTTCTTCTGGTTGTTTTATCAAAAATATATCATCACCAATGCCAAGTTCATCACGAAGTTTATCATTATACTCACTTAGTAACTCGTATTTGTCTTGTTGGGGGTTGATGGTGTAAATATACACCTTATCATAGTTAAAGTTATTATTGAGTAAAAGATTTAATAACAAATTTGTTTTACCAGATCCAGTTCGCCCAACAATAAGATAATGACAGTCTGGAAGTTCATTGCTATGTTTATGCTTCACCAATCGCTCGGTGTCAAAGTTTATTATCTTCGCCATCGTATAATTTTATGTTATATTAAACCAACAATTTTGTGTAGAACGGTATGTATAATGAGCTACTATACAAAATTTGGAACATTAGCAGTAGATTTATTAACAGAAGGTTACCAGGGTGACTTATCCAAGTATGCGACTCTTGATAAGCTCAAAAATGAAATCAACAATTTGTTAAACGTTGCAAGTGTAGATCCAAATGAAGTTGTAGTTTTCCAGGACAAACAAGGACGATTAAAGACGAGTAATGTACAACTATCAGATGTACTAGTACGAAATCCTACTGCAGTTGCTAATAATATTGTTACTTTTAACAATCAAGGTAAGATAGAAGATTCGGGTAGGTCAGTTAACGATTATGTTAGAAAAGCAGGTGATTTATTTACGGGAAACATTGCTATGAACCAGAATAAGATCACATACCTTGGAAACCCAACTGAGGATAATGACGCTGCTACTAAGAAATATGTTGATGATCAGGAATCAAAGTACGTGTCGGCGCATGGCGGTATAATGCGTGCATTTCTCAACATGAACAATAATGGCATCAATAATCTTAGAACACCAGAATCTGATTTTGATGCTGTAACAAAGAAATATGTTGATGATATCAACAATGAAATCACCAAGTTCAAAACTGATTTTACTAATCACATCACCACGTTTTTAAATTTTCGCAGAAACATAAACAAAACCAATAACGAATTTTTTGGAAGTCCGCCATCTGTTGATATTACACTCGATAATATTAACACAAAACTCAACGATATTATTAGTGGAATTCCTGGTATTGTTGAGAAAACAAGTATGATTAAAATTTCTCACAAGCAGATTAAAAATATTGTCTATACTGTTGCTTCTGGAATGTCTACTTGGTCGCCGCAAAATAACACTCTCAAACATACTGCAGAGGTCACTGGTGTGTATAGATTGTCCGTGTTGAGCAGTGCAAAGTTTAATATATTTACATTATTTCCATGGCGTCACTCGACTGATAATTTCTCTGGAACTGTGTCTATTGTGTTAAACAAAGATGTTGAAGAAACTTTTATGCTAATAGCAGATGACAAAAAATTAACTGCTGCGTCATATTGGTATTGTCTGGAATTTGTGGCTGAAACACCTCAACTAGTTACTTGATCAAGCCTGAGATTATGTGAACAAATATTATAATGAAAAAAAGTATAGTTGATTTCAATCATATTTCAAAAGATATTCCAGGACAGGATGTTGACGCACTAATACAATACTACAAATATTATCATAAAAAACTTTGGTGCGTTAAAAAATGTTACAAATATTATAACAAAATACTTCGAGTAATATCATATCTACCCTTGTTAATGACTAGTTCTGGCATAATTTCAAGTGGTATATCATTAAACCCGTTTTTGTTAATCATATCCGGTGTTGGTGTTTCTCTTACAGCAGCTTGTAAAAAAGTTGAACCTAAAATTTCGATAAAAAAGCACGGCTGCTTAACATCAATTATAACTTACAAAAAACTACTTGATCAAATAAGATCTTACCTACGAGGAGTAAAATATAGTATGGACGATTTAATACGTGAATTTCGTATTATTGACAACATGTTAACAGATATTCTTCCCATGAGGATCAGCAAATATGAGAAAGATTATCAAAAGAAGTATGATATAACATAAAATTTTATATAATACCACTTACCTTACTGGAATTCTAATGCGTAATTTAGTCCACAATCGCCACGTAATGATTTAAAAGATTGAGTCTGACATATCATTTTGCTTATTCTGGAAGATCACGTAAGTAAATTTTACCTGTTACCTAGGTATTTTGCAACAGGTGTTCTATTGTATTTGTTTGGAGGTCTAGAGGGGTTGTTGAGCTCGGATTCTTAGCGCAATTATTGATTGCAATAGGTTTTCTATTATGTTACCTAGGTATTTTGTATTTGTTGAGCTCGGATTCTTAACGCAATTATTGATTGCAATAGGTTTTCTATTACGTTACCTAGGTATTTTGTATTTGTTTGGAGGTCTGGAGGGGGTTGTTGAGCTCGGATTCTTACTTTCTCCTACTACTTTAGATGCTTATTATCAGTATAAGCATTTGATCAGGCATCTTCTTTCAAGATACATCGTTTCCAGAGGAGTCAAAAAGTCAAAATCGACCGCCATGGCTATAACAATGGATATTAGCGTCACCAGAGCTGAATGTGAGCGTCAAGACTCCCTTGATGATATTTTGAGACTTTTAGACGAGACTGTGGCAATAGCTTATAAGGACCTGATTTATATTCCACAGATTATTTTTTGGGAGGAGGTGGAGGATCAGAATGATTCTGAATGTTATAGCCATCATAGACCCTCGCAACGATACAAGCATCAATATCACATCAGGAATAAGCTCAAGTGTTTTAATCTGATTACGTCACGGCGAGATCAGTTTTGTCATTGGATTAAACTGGTCACGCGCGCTCCACTTCCAGTTGCATGATATTCAAGAAGTTTGAATACATATTCAGGCATATTTTTCATTTGATGAGATTACCAGAGCACGATGAGAAATGCAAATCCATTTCTATCAAAATCATGTCAGCAGTGTATTTTACGATTATTTCAGAGGCATCGGCACTGTCGACAAGGGTTCCAACGCCGCTATCGGGATCCATGAGTGTAATTTGTCAGGATAACCAGGCCACTTGAGAGATATCTTTATCTTTCAATGAAAGGCCTTTTTTGATTCCAAACATGTCCTGGTAAAAGATTCGGTAATTCCTACTCTTAAAAAGAATCATCGATGGACTCATCTGAGGGATCTGTAAGCGTATATGTGACAGGGATAGTTTTCTTAACTGTATCCACTACACACATTCCCTAGATTTTGTTGTGTGTATGAGTTCTTTTGTCTGCTGATTCTCACATGGTCACCCACATCAAATATATTCCAAGAAAAAAAGTGGTCAGCAACTTCCTGCTTTCTGTCTCCATCAGACTCTTCAGTAGGTGTCATTTTGATATATCTGTAGTTCGTGTTATTGTACTGGTTTAAGATCTCCCAGAAAAAATATCTAATACCGGTTAGTATTCTCGCTGGTAAAACTCTTCCATATGCGGTGTTTCAGAATTCTATTAAACTTCTTCATGACTGCAGTTTTGACGAAATTTTGAGTACTGCACAAGTCTACGTTATTTTGTGAAGCGAATCCTATAAGGTTTTATTGTAAACTTTACTGCCATGATCGATTTACAATTTTGGGGGGTTTTCGTTCACCCACAATGCTGTACAACGCCTTAGCGATAGAGTTTGTTTTCTTAATTTTTCAGCGGAACCATCCAGGCATGCTTGCATCACACATCGTTGACACTCAAATCCAGAAGAAAAAAAAACACATCTAAAACTAGACAAACCTGAATACGTTGGAGCATCCATACTGATCTTTCCAAAATGCTCATGTTGGATTTCCATTATGGCTTCATTAAGTCACGGTTGATGATCATGCTCATCTGTTCATGACCAACACCGACTGCTACGACGGCGTATCAACGTTGGCGTTTGGACCTAAAAACATCACGCCACGGTCAAGTCCTGTGGTGTAAATATACATCACCTTATCCTTGTATTTAAAATTTGTAGAAAACTGGCAAATTGTATTCGTTGTACGAGCTATAAAATCTCTCATGTCGACGAGATCTGATGACCTGATGTCGTCCATCATCACAGCAATGACCCTACTACGTGGAAAATAAAGCTTTTTGGTGAATCCAGCCAGTGTCGTTTCTAACTCGAGTGCATTGTACGTCGATCGGTTGATTTTGGGTATCCACAACGTGAGCTGCGTCATGGTGAACAGGCTTGACGCCTCTGAATATGTTGCGGATATCGTGGAACACTCAAGAAATGCTCTCAGAGGAAGCATCATGCATTGAGAAACCAACGTTTACTTTAAGCGCTCCTTTAAATCTATTTCACAGATCGTAATTTCTAGTGAACACGCGACACGGCTTGGTCGATTACGCCAGGATAATATTTCTGAAGATGTACTTCATATTTCTGTATTACAATCAGCTTAAAAGTGTTTCTTCGGATATTTCATATCAACCTCGTACGTTTTATGGGTTCATTTACATCATCTCTTTCTTGTCCAGACCCTGCTGTAGTTGTCTGAGCAGCTTTCACTTGTTAGAGTCTCTGTAGTTCTAGCGGAGGTCATGATCGCCAAAAAGGAGAACATTACCGATGGCGAGTGGTACTTAGGTGTAACGGCAAAAGTCGCGATTATGGAATAGTTTGTCGTACCGCGATGTGAAATTCAGTCGTTTCTAAGAGCACTTGCGAAAGACCGCATCGATCAGCAGACCCTAAAACGCGATCGGAGACACGGCCAGACACCCATAACACCAGATAACACCTGCGAGTGATAATACTCGGATATTATCCCCTATGTCTTACAAACGGACACTTTAACTATAGCAAAACAGTCTGGTGAATGTCACGATGTTCCCGGCCCGGGATTAACGGAAATCCGGAATGGCATTGTTGATGCAAATATCCTTTGTAAATGATTTTACTCCCAAGTAGCTTTTTCGTGTAGAGTCGTAAAGCAGGTGCGAACATATATCCCCACAGGCACGGTAACGACGTCGAGAAAATGTTACCTCCGGGCGAAGATAATTGTATAGTAACAATCAAATAGATGTCGCTGAAAGGGAAGCATCCCGTGACTACAGCTTGCTTGAATCATCCAGGGCCGTCTGCATCACCTGATACCACTTCGAAGTTTTCTTGACGCGTTAACGCGCAATACATTTATTGAGTGTCTTGTGCAAATACTCATTCATTGTGCTTGTACTAATAGTCATTCTCAAATATAAAAAATGTAATCTCCGACGACAGTGAGGAGATGTCTATCTCCCAAGTCATTCTGGACTATCAAGTCATATTGGACGAAACTATCGCGACCGTGATGAGAAACAACAATCTCGTGACTTTAGAACTCACCGCGACGAGACCCAAAGGGAAGCTGTCCGAAAATAATATCATCAGGGTCATCTACGACGAAGACCATATCTGGAAGCACTGCGTGAGATGCATGGGAACGGATTAGTTTGTTTTAAGAAAAGAGTAAGACATGGCCGACAGCACACGATACGTTACTTATGCTATCGTTATTAGCATAGGAACATGTCTTCTGCTCACGGCGACGCAGCAAGAAGAACTCAAAGACAATTGCATCCACAATTTCAAGTTTATTTCAGCGCAGTTCAACAAACTAGCCAAATATTGTCCTGCAATTGTTCACCTCGACGAGGCCGATCCGGAAAAAAAAATTTGCACAGACGAAAAAGGAATTTATCCTTATGAACACATTGGTAGCTGGTCACGGTTTAATGAAACCTCTCTTCCTCCCAAAGACGTGTTTATTTCTACATGAGTCTGTCCAATATCACCAACGACGAATACGACAGAGTACTATTGGTGTGGCATATATTTGGTTGCCACTATGTGTATCTAAAAACGTACGTTCTGCTACTCGAGAACGGGTTTCGAAATTTCACGGAAAGCCTGCAAGAAATATTTTCGGCTAAACCCGCTCTGGTACTTCCCCGCGTCTGGGTTGGCATGGAATGCACTGTTGCAGACGAGAGTAATACAGGTCAAACTCTTTACAGACCCGGACATTTTTTTGTTTACCGAACAGATGAAACGAGACGAAATTTCTCTCGTCAGCTAAAAACAACACGCCCTGACCCTTTACAAATACCTGTCAAACTACGATCCGACCAAGCCTCCCGTGAACATTATTTATCTAGAGATAAACAATCTATATAATTGTCGCATTTACTTATTTGAGCGGCTTTCAGTGGATGATCGCAGAACAGTTTATGCTAGGGCGGTTACGTTGACGACATAAATTATCAACTTTATCTATCCTGAACACCTGCATGAGCTCCACAACGATTATCCATTCTGAGTGAAAACTTCAGGTCGATAATGAGATACTGTCTCCCGGATAACTAGCTCAGAAGAACGATATCGGTCTGGAAGACGCTAAAGGACAATCAAACATTGTACCGTATCTTGTGAACAAGACCTAGTACAGATTACATCATCGACTGCTCAATCAGGCTCTGAAAATCGATCTGATGTTGGAAACTATCATCGCGCATTACAGTTTAATTAGGCATCATAGATGGAAAGTTACATTAACTTTAACACGCAACAGCACAAGTTGGCCATCACGTAAAAGATTTCATCAAGCTCATGAAAAATAGCGTCTTCGGCAAGACCATAGAAAACATCCGAAAACCAGACAAAAATTGAAATCGTCAACGATATACGCCGCCGCGAAAAGCTTATCTCGCCAGATGTTTTTGTGCAAATGAAATTCTTTGTCGAACACCTGTTAGCCGTAAAATCCAGAAAACAACATATCTAAAACTAGACAAACCTAAATACGTTGGAGCATCCATACCGATCTTTCCAAAATGCTCATGTTGGATTTCCATTATGGCTTCATTAAGTCATCGTTGATGATCATGCTCATCTGTTCCTGACCAACACCGACTGCTACGACGGCGTTTCAACGTTGGCGTTTGAACCTAAACCCATCAGGTCGCGGTCAAGTCTGTGATGCAAACATACATCACCTCATCCTTGTATTTATTATTTGTCGAACACTTACAAATTATAAAAGCAAACATTTAAATTTAAAAATGCTCAACTGTCTCTATTTACCAGAACGCTAATTTGTATTCGAATGAATCTGATGAATGAAGACCTTAAAGACTGTAATATCATGCCAACACTGCTAAAACTGTGCCTAAATATTGCATTACCCTTAATGTCCCTTCCGTGAAAACATAGCAACGGTACATGCAACTCTAAGGTAATATCAGATATTCCAACACATAGCGTTAGCCCGAACATTAACATTAACATTAGACATAGCAATAGTGCACGTAAATCTAAGGTAATATCAAATAATCCCACCCGTGCGGTTAGCTCTTACATTACCATTAGACACATTAGGGGTACGTATAAATCTAAGCTAATGTCATATTTTCCCACTCATGCTGGTAGACCGTGCATTACGTTTATACTTTATTTCTTCCCGCGCATTTCAACTTCTTTCACATAGACGCTTATAATACATTTAAATAAATGTCTAATATTTGTCTTCGAGGTCATACAACTGCTTCCGTCGAAAGCAAATGCTTTGCATAAATACTCACTGTATGGTGTCATAGTTAGTTTTGCCCCTATTGTAGCACTGTCCACCACGGGTAAGACGGTGTTTGTCTGCCCGGCTCGACAGTAGTCATAAACATACGTTGTTTTTGTGTTATCAGAAAAGGTCTGAAAAATAAATATCAGATCATAAAGACACCCTATTGTCAGAAAATACGCATAAAGGAGTTTGCTTACGTCTGAATCCGGAGTTTAGTGTTTGTGATTGGGGGGGGGGAGTGGAAGAGGGTCTTTTAATTTTCGTGTTCTTGATTGGGTATCCCAGATGCGGATATTTAGTTTGTAACAAAATATGCAGTGTCGTCATTTTCAGAAGTAGCAAATTTCCCTCACCACTCTACCTTATCACCTGGATTCTTACGATAATGATGTTCTGCTACTTTAGAACTGTCTGTTGCAGTACTTTATTTTGAATCCATTTGAGAAAAAGAATCTTTGTGTATATTCTATTGTTTTCCATAATTATGTTTCGTTTGGGTTTTGAGGATTTGTTTGCAGTGTTTTATGTTCCGCTTTTGTTTTTTTTTTTCTTGCAGGTGTTTATCACTTTTGTATTTAGGTGTCTAATAAACAAATTTATATCTGTTTCTAGCAGAATTTGCAGTCACACTATTTTCGGATGCAATGAATACACAATTTCACTGACCACCTTTATGCCACTTTGATCCTTATACAAAGGTTTCCTGCCTTTTACGCTTTGTTTATGACTAAATTTTAATTTGAATCAATTTGAAAATTTCATTGTGTATATTCGGAAATAATACAAAGATTTATTCGTCTTAAACATCCCCTTTAAATTAATTGGGTTTTTCGGTGTTCAATCTACAGATAAAGTCTGTCCCTTAAATTATAAGCCCTTTTCTATGGTTAATAATAACAGGTTTGATGACGACTGTTTCAATTCCTGAACAAGTCATAACATCGCTTGCTTGAATTATAATTTATCACAATTCTGAGTCATGTGTCTTTATGAAAAACAATGTTTATTGGTGTAATTTTTGTCCATAACTTGGTCAATAAGCCAACACTTTGTTGACATTTTCTTTGCAATTTTGTATCACGCGCCTAATATAGAAGTCGTGTAGTTCTATATATCATGTACAGGATTCATTTGGGTGATTACTTGCAGTATTTAGTGATCGTATGCCCAGTTCATATCCGTACGTGATGGCAAATAAAGCCTGGAAGATACTTACGGTCATAAGGTCCCTGGCTATGGAAAAATATTTCTTATACTTTAATTGTAAGACTCACATCATAAAACTTCTTAAATAAATAGCAACATAGTAACACTCAAAATATAAGAGAATAATTGACATCTGATTTTAAACAAATATAAGCAATGGATCTGTTTGCTACCAGTTTCTATTGATACGTTTAGTGTTTAAAAAGAGTTTAAATTCAAGTTCAAATTCAAAGAAAGTGCAAACTTTAGGCAAAGTTGTTAAAGTGCATTAATTAAGTTTAAAATTATGAAAACTAAATAATGTATACTCACAAAACAGGTAAATTTATGATAAGCGACTGGGTTGAAAACCATCATATATTTGTAAGTTAGCGAAACTGTCACAATATGGTACCAGATACCAGATGCTGAAAAAGATGGCATTCAATAATATTGACATTAAGCAATACAAATGTAGTGGGAGTTTAATTCTATGTTATTGGCTAATACGAATCACGTGGCCTATGCCCATAGTTATTTTTATTTAAACTGACTTTTAATATTTTGAAATAAAGTTACTACACACTTTATAGTTAGTTACCTGGATGACGCTATCAAATAATAGAATATGCTCAATCTGTGGGTAACGCTACTTACCAGTTGAATGTTCTAAATCTGTGGATAACGCTACTTACCAATAGAATATGTTAAATTTGAGTAATGCTGCTTACTAACAGATTATGCTATAATCGTGGGTATAGTTACTTACCAACAGAGTATGCTACTTCCGTGGATAATGTTACTTACCAAAAGAGTATGCTAGCTCTAACTCAAATAATATGTTCCCTCATTTTTTTTAACAATGTTTCAGTTATTAGTAAACACGGTTTCCTGAAGCGTTCTAATTTGTTCCATATAAGCCATTCAGATTTACGTGAGGAGACATTTTAACACATATAAGTTTGCTTGATTAGGAGAACTATTTAATTATTTTCAAAATGGTCAATTTAAATAGTTGAAACTTCTCTAGACTTCGCTAAATAAAAATGTATGGTAGAATAAATATCGCTTGATTGAATATCCTATAATTTCAAGCGCAACAATGTTTGCACATAATGGAATACTTACAACCATATGCAATAGGTTGGGGGCATGTTGTAAGGTTAATAGTCATGGAGACCCTAGTGTTACAAAAAACCCAGTTGTCAGAAGAATTGGCACACTCTGTTGTGCCGCTAGAGTCTGCATAAGTGTAGTCAAAGTCGGCAAACAGTTCCGTGGAAACGTTCTGAGCTGCTATAGAGGCCATACCTGTATAAAATTCAGAATTGAGAATCAGATTAGTTACCTACGATTTTCCCACTTTCAGTTGCGAGATGGGGGTGAAAGGTGGGATTCATATTTTCTACCGAAAAAAAAGAACTATTGCCACGGAAATACACCTCCATCCAAATCTAAATATTGGTGAAGAAATGAAACCTACATTTGATATGTCCAGCTGAGAAGTATAATAGTGACTACCCACCCACTCACTCCCTTGAAAAAGGTTTGCCAACTTGAAATGGCTGCTTTGAATTGTAACTTCGCATTTGAGGAAGAAATGAAATGATAATGAACCAGCGACAGTATTATGTGACCTAGGCTTACACATTGTATATACCACAAAATTAGTTATTGAGAAACCTGAAATACAAAAGGCTAAGCTGTCTAATAACTTTTCATTTTGGACATAAAATTATCTATCATTGAGCAAACCATATCAGTTACTAATTGAATCATTAAAACAGGTGCATACCTTACATTCTATACTGAAATAAAAATACTTTATGTTTCAAGTATGAAATTGACTTTTTAATACTCAGAATTTAAACAGATTTATTTAATTCGTTGGGATCTTGTACAGTTGATTATACTCGAAGCCTAACGAGCTCTGACTCGGAGATTATATCAACGATTATTTAACAATGCCAGCTTTCAGATTGGTTTTGATGATGAACAAAGGCTGTCTAGCTTTGTTTTCTCCTTTACAACTTTGCGAGGAATAGGTTACCATTTTTATTAAGGAATATTTCCTAAATTAAAAATCAAAACATTACATTACTTTCTTCATAACCATATATAAATGCATAAAGGTCACTATATCATTCAAACTTGCCGCCATGAACAGGCACATTATCCAACACTATTTTGCGTGCCGTTTTCTGCTGGGCACGTGACCCACAGATGCTGTGGCTGCTTCTGGTCGGCTTGGTAAAGTATCTGTTTCAAAGTAAATATCAACTTCTACATCAGACCTGTTCTAATTGAATTTTTAATGACGTCGTGTATCAGGCAAAGACTTGTACCTGTTTTCAGTAGTACTTTAAATTCTGCCTCGTTGCCACCGTAAGAAGCATCGCATGTAGTGCCAACTGTAGTCAGAGTATTAACGCTTGTAACCAGTACTTTTTCATATTGTGCATTGGGCTCTATACCTATGAAGAAAGCAAATACTGTTTACATATAAATTTTACTAAGTCCTGTTTCCTTGAAACAAACAACTATAAAAGTTTAGAAGGCTATCATAAAACGTGTGGACATTTTTTTAGTCAAGCATGTTGTTATTTCATGGATATATATCTTAATTCAGTCTGTTAGGACATTTTAATCCCAATGATGTAAGCTTGAATACCACACATCACTAATACAGACAGCAGACAATTGGATCTCAGCAAAACTGAGAACACAAAAACAATCGTTTTCATTTAATTTACGTCCGCTTGAAAACTTTATGACTTTGAATTCAACATTTAATAAACTTTACTGTACGAGGTCCTCAAAATGTAAGTCAAAATCAGTATATATCAACTATTTCCTTTTCAGAGCAGACGTTCTGGGATGTATCACGAAAGAAAAGAAGGAAGTATTGATCGACGCGAGTCAGTTTTTATTCCTTTTTTTTGAAACGGAACAAAATATGATGAAGAGTTTAAAAAACTCAGACAAATCTTTGGAGTGAAAACATTTGCTATTATTTACAGAATAATATCCGTCGCCATTCGTTCACTCATCCATTCAACGGTTCATCTCTCTATTTCTGTTCATCAATTGATGGGATGGTCAATCAACATATCCATTTATCCATCCATCCTTCTCTCTATATACTTATTTATCTCTCTGTCTTTCTTTCTGTCAATCTATCTATCGGACATTCCATCAGAATGATCAATACATCCAAATGAGAAATAACTATTTTTTAAATGATGATTCTGTAAGAACAAATACCTTAAAGAAGTTCTTCGTTCTTACCATTCATTTGGTAGTAGTAAAATGAATTATCTGTCACCTTGGTTATGTTTAGGCACAGGTATCCATAGAAAGTTGTGCCCACACCTATAATGGAGTCAATGGCCCTGAAAGAAATATAGGAAAACTATATTTAGATCAACTTGTGTAAGCGTTCTTCTCTATGCAGAGTTAGGATATCTAATGATGAGTAGTCTGTGATTATATCCCTCGCGAGGCCTAGTTTAGGATTTAATATAACAATGTTTTAAATACAAACGTAACAGATGCGTCAAAAATGTCGTGATTATGACATTAAGATTTAAAATGCATATAAATTATGGGAAGATTTAAGTGATCGAGGTAAGTATGACATAACATTTTAGTTTCAAACCAATTGCAAAGAACGTTTTGAAGAACAAAATATGGAAACTAAGATATTGGAAATAAAGTGGAATGTTAACATGCAACCGGAATTTGAACCTTCTACGAAAATGTCGCAACATGACTATATAATAGTATGCTTGCTTGATGATTTATTAATTATGTACATTTTTATAAGTGTTGGAGGATAAGTTCAGACAGCTACCACAGTAAAGTATTTGCGTTTAATCTGTTTATTGATATCAACGTGATTGGAAAGTACAACCTGTTGAAAAACATTAATACAAAATGCCACTGTTCCTTTCAGCTTGCTTTGATGTTCGAAAAGCACAACTTTATATACGCGTACATAGATGAGACTGCGCCATGTGCAGGAAATCTATGCGAGATTATCCCAAGACTCAGGGTCAATGTGAAATGTTTAAAAGACGAGTTGAGACAATGTTTGAAGCGTTTCGTCTGACCACCCTGAAATCGTTTACCCAGGTTCAGCTCGCTACAGATGTTTTTTGCACATGGTATATCGCTGTTCTGACATCATAGTGATGTGAACTGCACATTACGTATGTAATTTCATCAGCAGAACGTGGATGCTTGGAATTCCTTCCCGTAGGAGAATCTCCGTGTCTGCATCCCTGTCATCCCATCTTTTTTATCACCTTTCTCGGGCAACATAGATGAAACAGCTTCAGTTTCTTGGCATAAAATGTGTACACGGTTCAGGTTTTGAATGCACACAGGATGGTCGGCAAAGTCATTGTGGCATTTTATGCTTTCACATTTGTTTGCAGACTGATGATTCTTAGCACAAAACACAGCATTTGCGCGTAGTCTCTCAACAGCCACACTTGCTGTATACACTCTGGCGTTGGTTTCTTCATGAACGTGGAATCCATGTGACGGTGTACTACAGAGATGAAAGAACTTGCTCACTGCAAGGTTGGCTTGGCAATTTAATGTGATAGCTATACATAAAGCTTTCCTGGTTCTGTCTGATGCAATACCTATGTCTTCGTCATGATGATTATGAGACCAAACTTGTCGCAAGCTAAAGATGCAGTGTTGCAATTCAAACTCAGATTTGTAATTCAGTTAACATTGGTCTGCACACAAGATAGGACAGTCACTTACTGTAACTTTGTCTTCGCCAGTAGTCTCTTCACGTTGAGCAGCTTGCCATCATTCTTTTATCGTATGTTAATCCCAGTCTCAATGTCACGGAAGGCAGCAGTCTGCATGGAAGATAACGTCATTATTGTTTTGTGATGGGAGTCAACACACAACCTTGCTTCACTCCATCGGTGAATGGGAATGGTATAAATGACCCACCGTCGTCCATGACACAAACGAGAATGCCGTCGCATAAATTTTTCATTGTTCTTCAGAGGCTCTTACGACTGACTGTCAAATCTTTTTCCTGGTAGATGAATGTCCTGGAGTAAACTTTCTAGCATTTCTCCTTGAGATGAAGAGCTGAAATAATCATGTCTGCTATCCCTAGTCCCTTTCTAAAGCCACGATGACTCTCATAAATGTGATGCACAAAGCAATATAGCAGCAAAAAGATGTCTCGATTATTGTCACACGTTTATCGGTTATCGTTCTGCTTGTACAAGTAGACAATGCATTGATTCTTGTGCTCCTAGGGTATAGTACCACATGTCCATAATGACTGGAACAGTTCACTCAATTTCTGTGCAATCGTCTAGCCACAATTCTGCTCGTATATCAACCGATGTGATTTTCCATTGTACAGCAGGTCAATTTCCTACTTAGCTTCAGCTGGAGGATAAGCACGTGATATACTTGTTTCTACTTGGTCAGTCTATCAGTTACTCCCTCAATGACATACGATTGTAATTTGAGGATATTACTGATGTCTTCTGTCGATCGTTTCTTTTTCCGTGGGCAGTGTGGTGTTGTAAGCACTCAGAATTGGGTATGTTCCTGGTGTATGTGGTCTGTTGATTATATAAATTATCATAAGTCTTCTACGTAGAAATGAATCTCATCTAAAGTATTGCGCACTAATGAGTCTTGCAATTTTATTTGTTTTTGATGTTTTTATAGGCTGAATTCTTACATGATGAAATGCTGTCTTCTAAACAGTTATTTTGCAGCTGAAGTTTCTTATGAACATGCATGGTAGCAACGTTCTCCTCAAACCATTTTACATGTAGTGGGACCGACAGTTTTGAATGCAACTGAGTATGACGGATGCCCAGTGTTCATCAACGTACTTGGAGTACGTATGTATTGTTGTTTTTACGTTGGATGTACAGGTCTTCAACTAATACCAGCTTCACTTTTTCTTGTTTCAATTTGGAGACATTGTACTATTAGGGCTTGACTTACCTTGTGTTGGTCTATTAAACTGAATATGAATATTGGGCTTAGAGACTATGAGTAGGTCAGTCCAGTAATCTGAACTTCAGTCTGCCTTTGAGACTCGTGCATCCTGCTTATCCTGAAAATGATGTAGTCATTGAGATTCCATTGTTTAGAGCGTGAATGCATCCAAGACGGCTTGTTTTGGTTTGGTAGTCGGATGACTGTGCTGGTGATTAGGAGGTTTTGTTCAACGCACTTTTACTCAGTTATTGTTGCATTTTCCAGGACTAATGTTATCAGTAGCTTATGGTTATCTGTTGATCTGTGACAAATCTATCACTGTAGTTTACAACGATGATGAGCTAATCTGCCTCTTGTATATGTGCGATAAGATACTCCAGGTCTTCATAAAATTTGTTTTTGATATCATTTACATTGGTCAGGTACGTGGACAGGAGCTGATGATGGTCTCATTTCCTTTTCCGACAGTGGGAATTTGATCTCATAGGCAATAGTCAATAATTCACACCCTTTGGGAAATTTATGAGCTCGTTTACCAGCTCGACCACTCCAGAAGATGTAACCGACTTCTACTTCCGTACCTTGTCCTTCCTCAGCTATGCCACTTTCATCATACTGCTTTCTAAATGCTGAATTTGGCCATTTCTGTAGCAACTTAGAAGCTCTCTTCTCCGTGATCTATTTACTAATATAGTGTCCATCAATTTCAGCATGTTCCATGCATGAATGGCAGGGTGAGTTGCATCACCTTTGTCCTCTTGTTATACTGTCGACCGTTGCGATCCTCGTTAGCAGTACTAAGTTGTCCAGGTTTCATGTTAAGAAGGGAATGTTTAGGGTACCCTTTCTAGCCCCTTCATCAAGCTATTGAGGTAAACAGTGTGGTCCTAATATGGGCTGCTCATTCACACAGTGGGCTGCAGAGTTCCATGATGCTTCGATCCAGTCAAAGCGACCATATTCCTGATCCATCTATGTGCAGACCTGCAGCTACAGTTTACAGTCTATCCATATCGGCTTCTTTGTCACATGACCATCAAGACAGGACTTGAACTTATATATGGCGGTGGAGGAAATACTGTTAGGATATGTGCATGAAATAGATTTAACGGGAAAAAATCATCCTCTCTCTCTCTCAAGTCCAGTCCTGGTTTTATCTAGTGGCACGACAATATCTAGACGTGAGACAAATTTCTTGATATAGTGGATGGCTCATAGGTTGTACTACATCTGAGCTTATGATCTGCGCTGTCCACACAGATCTTGCAATCTGTATTCACGGCCGGAAAGATAAGCATATCTACTAACCGAGTGCTCCATCAGAGTGGACTCAGGGGAAGCCAGGTGTAACTGTTCAATGTGGGTCAACAGTCACATACAGTAATCTCTACTGTAGCAGTCGTTGCTCGATAGGATTGGTCAACAGCACCTGGGAAATTCGTACATCCCATAGGAGCAGTTTGATGTATCTGCGAACCTATCAGACTCTCTTGTACTTTTGCAAAGAAAATATGATTGACGGATAAATCTGACTACAGAGTTTATCAAAATGCTTTTACATGCTTAGAGACCAAAAGTTTAAAATGAGTTCCTAGACGGATCCCACCCATCTAATTCATTCAAAGTCAAGCTTATGCTGTGTAGGATCAATGTGCTTATGCACTATATAGATGATCTCAAATGCGTAACAATTTAATATTGAATTTATGAAACGAGTTGAATAATGTCCAGCTTTTGCGAGCCTTGGCGAGCAAACGTTGGACATTATTCAACGAGTTTCATAAATTTAATATTAAATTGTTATCCACTTGAGATTCTTTTATCACATAGATTTTATTTCAATGGAAATTATTTAGATAGAAAGAATAACGAATAATTTCGTTCATTTTGCCAGACGGTGCACCATTCATTTGTTGTGCATTAAATATAGTCGCAAACAAAGCTGAACTGATAAAAAATTGTACTGTTTTACAGACTATAAATCAAATAAAAAGCTTCCATCCGAATAAACAAAACATTTTTTAACGACAAAATCATTTTCAAAGCAAGAATGATTAATGCGATGTGATGCTGCCACATTGTTTGATAGAGTATACAGAACAGTAGGCCGACAGTAGAATACACGTATATTATAAAATGTAACTTTCAGAACTAAACGTTACATTGTTGCGATTTTTATGTGCGATAAAAGATCCCCACATTTACTGCAATGCATTTGTGACCGGGTATTTCCAGTGTTTGATTTGGAATAATAGACTTACAGAAGACGTCAACAGATTCATTTCCATGTCGGATTTACATCCCATATATGCTACGTAAGGATGCTATGTTTAAATAAAGTTGTCATGAGACTCATTCGTATCCAGATTATTCTGTGACAAGAGGTGAGTTTGTTTACTTCTTTAAGTTAACATTAAGCCACAATTGTATATACGGGAGATTCTATATCTATATTACAGATATACGCCCCCTTACCGCCACCCGCTATCCCTTAGTTTTACTCCTTATTGTTGTTCTTGTCTTGTAGTTTGACGCCATTTTTCTTGTGACGATATTGTTAAACATGACATAACAACTCCCTGTGGGGGTAATATATCCATAATCAGGCAGTTGAGATAATTTTAACTCAATTTTCTTTCGCGACTCGAGTTAAAAATGACCGCCAAAAATATTCATTCAAAGCAAAACATTCTAAAAGGCGGCATTAAAAACTTTTGCCCACGATCCCAGCCAATCAGTAAAGAAGATCGTGCACAATAATTTCAAAGGCTCATTTGGACCAATCAGAATCACATAAACTGATATGCTCACATGTTATAATATCAAAAACATGAAACTGCACGCACTGTAGGAAAACTATACAATCTATGTGATAAAAATAAATATCTGACTTGTGAAAAATTTATATTTTCTATCATATACGCTGAATTTGTGTTTTTCATGAAATTTACAAATAGTGTAAAACGTTCCTTCATTTCCTGTTATAGATTACAATCTTTACTTAAAGATTATAAATTGTTATGGTACATCAGAGCTTTATTAATTATTCTTTTTGGGTCTTACATGATTATTCTTTGAATACAGAAGAGGAAATTAGGATCTATATTTATTACCTTTAGGAAAAACGAAATAATACCCATTTTGTAATACTGTACCTAATACTAGAAACACTTACCTTATGTTGGTATTGTTTTTTCCAAAGAGCTTTTAGCTCGAGCTGTTTTGGCTTCACTTCAAAAATCAGTTGTCCATCTAGTATGATAATAGTGAACAGTCCTTTCTTAATAGAAAATTAACGGTATGTTTTAGAGGGAAACTCATATATCTGAGCTATGAGCAGCTTTATAATTTGTTGCCTTACCACACTTTTAATTCATATAACTTTTAAGCCCGTAACCGGTATTTGCAATTTTTAAGAACTTACTTAAACACCAAGAGACCACCGTTTGACACATCGTACGACGTGGCAATGTGACACTGCCAGCGGGTGACTGTATTCCCATACGCTACCATCTGCCACCCGGTCATAGTGTTCGTTGTGAACGTGAGCGTACCCTTGTAACTGTCCTCATATGTTGAATTTTGAAACTGACTGGGAAATGTACAATCGGCATCTGATAAAAAGGAAATGCATTTGTAGGAGCTTTTGTATTATTTATTATGAAGAAATAGTCACAGACATAATAAGGAAGTTAGTTATAGCTATAAGAGCCTGTGTAACGCAGACAGATAGAAGAATTTAAGTAGCACGTCAATGTCAAACGTTTATACTATACTCACATTCCATCCCCAAAATTATAATAGTCAATAATAATCATGACTCATTAAAACAACATATTTACATAATCGGTTAAGGACACTATATAACAAAGTTGATATGTAGTTGCAGACTGTTGGAATACATTGTAAACAGTCTGTAATTTTAGATTTGCGATGGGATGTTTAGGATCATTTGGAATGTAATTCACAAAATTTTAAGTATCTCTTCAATTATTTACTTTGTGTTATAATGAAATGAATTAGTTGTTGATTTGACTTAAATTGTTGGTTAACTTCTTTCCATGGCATATATTAGGACCTATGTTTAACAAACGTTGAGGGCTTTTCCGGAATATGAATTTCTTTAAAGCACTTCTGAGATATTAAATTGCCTTTAAAATTTAAATTAAAATTGAATATGGTAAGCAATATTATTGTCCCTAATAATGAATTTACTTTCAGACATTTTAGACATCTTTAATGAAAAACACAATCACATCTTTAATGGAAAACACAATCGTTCACAATTTAATTTAAATTTGAGAACATTTTTCAAATCCTACCATTGGAAGGCTAAAGTTTATGAAAAGATACGTTAGCTTCCCCTTGCCAGAACTGTGGTCTTTCAGAAGCGAAAACATCTTTAGCAAAACAACAAAACTACAATATATGTTTTCAGTATTCATCAAGGAAATAAATTTTAGATAATAGGGGTTAGGTTTTACTGGTAAGTATGTGTCTGGTTTTCATAGGAAATTAAAGAGACAGACAGACAGAGAGAGACATAGAGAGACAGAGAGAAGATGGAAATGCAGACAACAGAAAGGGAAATGCAATATAGATTAGACAAGATGGAGCACTCTTCCTCCTTTCATATACAGGCTGAAGAGGTTTGATGTTAAATGTTACTCAGAATTTTATGTCCTCAAATTTGCTCATTATATCCTCATATATATATATATATATATATATATATATATATATATATATATATATATATATATATATATATATATATATAATTGGAGTGAAATATTTAATATTGGCAACTTCCAGCAACTGTTGTGACTTATTATAGTTGAAAGCGTAACTGTTCAATAAGTTCAGCCTTATAGTGTACAAATTTATTGTCTCACAATCGTCTGATTTGTTTAAAGTTAAAGTCTATATTGAAGAATTGTGATGTTGCCACTAATATTACTTACATGAATGATCTATGTAATTCTACCTATCTCTTTTGACGTTCTTATGTTATTATCTAGTTCCTTTTTCTCTGTTCTATTTATAACATAATGTAACCAAACTGTTGTTTTCAAATATGGGCTGGTTCTCTGTCTATATTTCTTTTGCTGTATAGACACCAAAGTTTACTACAAGAATTTTTCATGTACTTAATTTTGAATAAATCTGTTTCTATTACCAACGTTTGGTTTTAAATCATTAAAATACTTTCTAATTTTTTTCTTGATTTGTCTACCTTTGCAATACTACCATGTATCACAAAGATGTTATGGGCCACTTCATTTAATCATCACGTGCTGTTGTATCAGTCTTATATTGCTTGGTATCTATGTGCGGTTCCAATTCTTGTCAAATTTGATTTATCATCGTAATAGTCTTATTGTTCAAATCTAAAAGAAAGATGATCAGCTGCTTCCATTCACATTCGTTTTGACATACACTTAGGTTTTTGTTATCTATGCTAATTAAACTTTCTCTATAGTTTTGATAATGTATCACTTTGTTGTTATCCCGTTTCTCAGTTGCAAAATGTTTGTCTTAAAAATCATTCATTAGCTTTTTGATTTCTTTATTGTATTGTCGAATTTCATTATCTATGGGGTTTTTTGTTGTTCTAGATTGAGACTTTAAAACACCCTGTTCTTCCAATTCTTTTGTATTTCGCCAAAATTGCTAAAACTCTTTATTTGTTCTTTCTTTTGATTGATTGTAAATATTGTTATATGCTAGGCATTTAATCGTTTTTTTTCGGGGTTTACAGCTTTCTATCTTTTACATAGATCCTGTTTTCAAGCACACACACACACACACACACACAACTAGTTTTAAAATTCAGGCAGGTCTTGTTCACAGTATATAATGGCTATATTCCAGTACATACATACATACATACATACATACATACATACATACATACATACATACATACATACATACATACATACATACATACATACATACATACATACATACATACATACATACATACATACATACATACATACATACATACATACATACATACATACATACATACATACATACATACATACATACATACATACATACATACATACATACATACATACATACATACACCAATGGTATAATGGTATAGCAGGCGGATATGGGCACATAGGGAATTAACATTAAGCATGTGGAGGCCGTTACCAGGTCTACACCTAGGCTATAAATGGACATCCATGCCATCGAGAATACATTGCATGTGTTGTATACAACGTTAGAAGTTTTTGATCTCAATGGCTTTTAACAGAAATTTAAACTACGAGGATATGCTTTTTGAATATATGTCCTGACATTGGATATTGAAACTTCCAACAGGAAATTATCGTTGAGACATTCACCTTTTGCTGCGGAACCCTATGTCCTCTTACTTAAATTAACATTATGAAAAGTATCAAATGGGTCGATATGGGGACAAAGGGAATGTAACGTTTAACATAACTTACAGCAGGCATGTACAAAGTAAGACTCGCGACTTGGTTACATGCTCTTATTTACATTGCTTCCTGGATGACTGTGCACACTCCTCATGTATACGATTAACATTACGGGTCGTTATAGGGATTTGGGGAAGTTGACATTACACATCCATGCTGACATATATACTTAAAGTGTTAAAAATGTCCATATGTTTAACATTATGGTTCGATAAGTGGCATAAGGAGAATTTAACGCTATTGAGTCTCCTTGTGACATAATGGAGAATTAACATATGTGTACTTAGCAGCAACAATACCTGCAGATCAATTACTAGAGGTCTACTATCCAACACCATATTATTTACTATACAGCACCTAATTATCTAATGTCCATCGCACAGTGATATACAAACGGTGATCAACACAGACACATTTATTATCCCATACCCGATGATCTACTAGCATTCACCCAGTCATCTACTATCCATGGCATACTTATTTATTATCCAGCACACCGCATTTACTATGATTCATGGAGTAAAGGAAGAGAAACTGGTAAGAGTGCTTATACCATGCAGACGTAGACTTTTTAAGACATGAAACTATTACAATCTCTTTTAAATCAATCTTTTTTACTAATATACCAACTAATTCAAATATCAATCAACAAATTAAAAGGGATGACATTTTTTGTACTCGATAGCATTTTCCATCAAATAAATCGCTGTACCAATTCATGTCTTTCACAGAATTACAACCTCACCATTCTGCAAATACTTGTCTTTTAACTTCATATCGATATGTCAACGTTTCATCATTTCTAAGAGAAAGCCCAAATATAAATTTATTTTGGCTGTCGTAAAATTCATCAGTGAGGTTTGTTTCTTAAAATGCAATCAAAACTATGCCTTTGGGAGAAGAAGTAATGGACACCGTTTTGTCGTCGGAAAAATCAATTTTGAGACAATAAGTAATTTCATGATATTCGATCAATACACAGTGGTAAATCTTATAGAGTGATTTGCCAAACTATTCGTTTACCGAGATGGCGAGCATTAAAACAATATCCTGAAGGAATTCTCATGGTAGATATCAACTTTGCAATTAACTCGTATTCATCGTTTTGGATCATTTTTGTCCGGCGAGCTTCTACTTGTCTGTTGAGAATTTCTACCACAAACGTGGCTTGGTCTTTGACAATATTTCTACCAAAGCCACTTTCAATGAGATTTAAGATCAAATTATATGACCTGATATAATTTGACCGTGCAATAAGATAATATGTTGTTGTAAAAACAAATTGTCGTTAGGTAATGTTAAGTACAGTTGGTTATTCATAATTCGATGGAACGAGTGACTCGATACCAAAAGAGAATTAATTTGATATGAGGGTTCCCAAGGATGATTAATGTGATTCGAAGATTGTTTACTTATGTTGAGGTGGCTACCGTTATTCCCACTGTTAGTATATTTTAACGAAGGATTATGAAGAAAGAAACTAATACAAATGCTGAATCAAATAGTGCTCAGTGTTTCTTTACTTGCTGAAAACTCATATTTCCAGTGAGTGTTCCAATGAAGCAACACATCACGTAGAATTTTAGTAATACGTTCTCCACACCACACTGCTTTGTGTTTCTTGGATGAGATGATCTATGAGAATGGGAAGCAGCAGTGTTTAACGGCATGTTGGCTACTTCCACTTTTTAGATTGCATGAACATATCAATGCCTGTCTTTATGTGTGTGCTTAATCTTCTATGAGGCTTTTTTAATGTCCAAATCACAATATGCTTATTGGTATATATCATTACTGTTCGTCTTATATCTTATTTCACTCCACGAATAATATAAATATGTTTGTCTCTGTGTGAGCATTCCTACTTGTTTATCTTCTATCAGTCCATATATTTGTTATAGCATTACAGGGGTTGTGTGATTTATATTGGTAGTGGAGGTGTTAGATGTTTAAAAGAAAATGGCACAATAGTGTTGGGGACAGTTTGTTTTGCTTTGTTTACAAGGGAATAATGCAGAAGTTATATGGGGATAGGGGTGTTAATCTTGTTTGTACAGGATTTAAATTCTGTTCTACACCCCCTCTTTAAATTCTTACCCTATATGGTCTGTAGATTAGCATCTTATTGAAAAGTAAATATGGAGCATTGATCACTTCAACGGCACAAGATATGTATTTTTTGGTTGTTGGATAGTAGACATCTGGAAAATGAATAGTATTATAACTAGGCATCAAACAGTATATGTAGTTTTAATATTAAAATTATCGATTTGACGCTATACAGGCCATGATAAACATACAACGTAATGTTATTTCTTTGTTTGACCCGATAGAGCGTCACAATGTTATACTTAATTGTGAAAGGCGTAATATTACCTTCCGTTGGAGGATACAGGATTTAATTGAATAATACAACCAATAACAATCTATACATTGTGTGTTTCAGACTGCTTAAAAAGATCAGTGTTAATTTTTTATAAACCCCATAATGGCTTCTTGTTAACCTACACTTATGCCACAGATATAGACCCACTCTACTACTTCCAGCTGTAGTTAATACATAGCCACACAATTATGCATACATACATCAATTTGTAAGCACAAGAAATAGTGCCAGAAGAGATAATTACAAAAAAGAAAACATTTGGCTAATATAAGCATTTGGTTAAATTATGGAACATTTTTAAAGAGCTAGTTTTCCAAATGAAACAAAATTGTTCACTTTTACATCTTCTGTGCTTTAGAGACCTTAAAGTCAAAGGCTGGACGATTCATAAAAAAATTTTATCAGTTGATTTCATATTATAGTATCTATTCTGATATGCATTGGATAAATTCACGGTATTGATTATTATTATTATTATTATTATTATTAGTAGTAGTAGTAGTAGTAGTAGTAGTAGTAGTAGTAGTAGTAGTACTAGTAGTAGTAGTAGCAGTAGTAGTAGTCGTAGTAGCAGTAGTAGTAGTAGTAGAAGTGGTAGCAGTAGTAGTAGTAATAGTAGTAGTAGTAGTAGTAGTAGTAGTAGTAGTAGTAATAGTAGTAATAGTAGTAGTAGAAGTATTTAACCGAAATTTTTCAAAGCTGTACCATAATAAACTTAACTATCACTGGTAATAAACAATTATTTAATGAATCTTAAAGATGTATGTCTGCTATAATTATTACATTTTCTCAAAATTCTTTAAAAAAACAATTGTCACAGTTTTCTACTCATCCTTTCTGCTGTGCAAATCAGATCCATGAACACAGAAATTAAGTTTTCAATACGAAATACATAAATTTTACAAAAGACTTTAAATCGTTTTTGTATCTGACTTTACACACACACACACACACACACACACACATATATATATATATATATATATATATATATATATATATATATATATATATATATATATATATATATATAAACTGATTATCAATATCTTATACTTTCCGCGGGTGAGGTAATTACAAATAAACAATTTTCTCACCTGTGCTTCTAAATGCTGTCCAGTATAACATGTAAAGCATAACATGTTTGTTGAACATATTTCTGTCCAGCACAGCCTAGATCAATTCTTAATCTAAAAAAAATCTTATTGACAAAACTCCGTAGGAAATAATAATTCTGATAAATGTTTGGGATACACGATGGGAACCAAGTCTATAATTAGTCACCTGTTTTGCTTTGAAAACATGATTTCCACTTATATTTCATTTTCCACCTAAAAAGCTTTCCGTCGTGTTTTTCAATGCAGACGTTGTAGAGTCATTTAGAAAAGAAACAAATCCACGCGCATCGAGATAGGAATTTGTCTTTCTTGTTTTTGTTTTACTCGTTTGCCAGTCGGACAGCTCGAATTACTTACTGACGCCTTTGTACAAATACTAAGGAATGTCGGTTGAAAAGTATTGCCGCCTTTATCTGAAAATTATATACCGATGGCTATCTGCACATTATGTTTTTGTTTGCTTCATGAAAGAAACCTAAAGGACACCAGTCATGCGGAAGTCATATTTCTTGATGTAAACTTTTTTACAGACAATGAAAGTTTTTGGTTAGTTTTCTTTCTCCACTATAGTTTCTCGACGAAAATCATATTCTTTACTTTAAATGAAACATGTATCAAGTAATAAATAATAAAACCGAAAATTCAAATAGATAGTATGTATTTCTCGTCAATGATGTATCTGTGTTCCAGTGGAGTTATTCTTGACACAGATTTAAATTCATTTAATGTGCGTCTTTCATATCAAAATAATGCAGTAATATGTAGACATGTAATATCTTTAATAGTTTTTTTTTAGTAAATTCTGCCCAAATAATTTTGATTATGCTGTCGCGGAAAAAGGCAAGAATATGACTTATGCATTAGAACAATTATGTGTAGCTAATTTCTTTGAGTAGTAGGTCTCTAATAGCGAGATACCCGTATATCACGATGTGCACGAGTACTTTACCCCCGGGTTTTTTTTTTCACT
The DNA here is from genome assembly GCA_016746295.1 of Potamilus streckersoni. Taxonomy (NCBI): domain Eukaryota; kingdom Metazoa; phylum Mollusca; class Bivalvia; order Unionida; family Unionidae; genus Potamilus; species Potamilus streckersoni. The sequence goes on along the minus strand of JAEAOA010000149.1, from coordinate 16,706 downwards.
TTTATAACTTGTCTCGAAGTGTCAAGGTGAGTAGTGTGTGTAACTGTGTGTGTATGTCTGTGTGTGTTCAGGCTTTTTAACGTAGCTTTAATACCTTTTCAGTCATATCGCTACGATGTCCGCATTAAGGTAGTTTATAGTGATGTATAGCATTTGGAAATCATGCCACAGACATATTGCATATGATGTCTAACCTAGTGACATTTTTCTGACACCAGGCCGACCACCCATAAGCACTAACCAGTTCGTAATGATCGTTTAGCGAGGCAGCTTTTGCTACCATTTTTAAGTCGTTGGTATGACTCAGCTGGGGTTCGAACCTGCGACTTCCCGCATCCAAAGAGTACACTCTAACCACTAGGCCAGAGGAGCTGTCGGGTAAGTAGTATATTTTATAGGTAAAATTTGTAGTTATATCTGGATATACCGCTTTTATCTTTGCATTTTGGGGTTTAAACTTCGGTAAAATTATAAATTGTTTGGGTATAGTATATCGATTTCATGTAATTCACCGTAGAGGGCTTTATCTTGAAGTAGAAAATTTTTGGTAGCACGAACTTTACGGATTTGTTGTGAGGTGCCATGTTTAGTATGTTTCTGTATGTTGCTTGTGTTTTAAGAGATGTTTATATATTATTAATTATGTTTATTTAGTGCATTATGATTGCCACTTTGGTCTTTTTATAGGTGGAAGGGTTGGTACGGCTGGCAGCATAGCTGAACAGAGCTGGCAGCATGGCAGTGTATAGATAGGACTGGCAACGTGGTAGCATAAGATTCATAGAGTGTGGCAGCATACAGCTTGTGATGTGTCGAAGTTTGAAAACTCTTAGAAGCATTGGTTAATGAATTGTATCAAAGTCAACTTTATTTTAATGTAGAAAGGGCTAGAGATAGTTATATGATTATTTTCATTTCATCTCTGAACGTCAAAGGGAATTCGTTACACGCGACGAAACTTAACAGAGTCATATGCTATGGCACAAGGGGATGACATAAGACTCTTTCCAAAATCAACAGGTTAAAGGGGTAAGCTTGGCAATAAGTGATTGTTCAAAAGAACGTTAATTACGTCATGATTATATGTCTTGACAATCAAAAATGCTACGGAGAAGATTTAGGAAAAAGTCGATTCGGATTGGTTAATCGGGATTTATGAGCATAACTCTGTAAGGAATTAGGGGGCTTGCTTTGGAGAAATTCTTCAGTCTTCAATATTTCTTGTGATAAGTAGGAGGTCGACTCCGGGAAACATGAAAGTTGTATCTTGTGATTGCAATAAGGCGTGAGAGTTGTCTCAGAAAGTAGACAAACTCAACATTTGAGGTTTGTAGAGGACGAATAAGAAACGGCAAAGGAAACAGCTTTCCTAAATTTTCCTGAGATTCTGAAGTTCGTGAGATTCCCCGAAAGTTCCTGTACCAAATCCAAGTACCAGAGCAAATTCTGAGCCGAAGTCTAGGCCCATGGACGATCGTCAAATCAGAGTTCGACTGGCAAGAGTCCAGGTCCAGACAACTAGACAAAGGTTGGTAGAGCAGGAACGAACGGAAGATTCGATGTCCGGATAAGATAGGTGATGATGTCGCTCATCGTTGCACTCAAAGGTCACATCTCATAGGCAATGATGAATTGAATTGATTCTGTCACTGACCATTAATTGTAACAGTAAAGAAAATTTGTATTGTTTTTTTTTATTTGAGTACATGTTAGTACATTTTTCCTTCTTTTGTAATCAATTAATTAATTTATTTTCATTTTAAATTATGTTGTTAAACTGATTAAATTTTATATTTGTTCTTTGAGAGGGGTTCGTTGTGATTATTTCTTCAATATTCTTGTTCAGATTTCTGCATTCTGCATTCTATCTATCCACACTGGGTAAATTACACCGCGGGAGGTCATTCCTAGCAACGAACCGTAGTTAAAGAGGTTGGTGTGTTTTGAACGCCGCCAATTTATCACATAGCTGATAATGTGCTAACATGACCTGCTATTATTATAATAGTTTAACCGACTGTGTGGCAACGTAGCTATTTTATCCAGCAGCATAACCGACCGTATGACATTAACTGGCACTGAGGCAGCGTATTTTGTGAAAGCGAAAATTCGTTGAAAGATATGGATTCCGGATTGTGCAAAAGGAGCATAGTGGCCTAGAGGTTAGCGCGTCCGACTTGAATGCGAGGCTCGAGGGCTCGAACCCCGACCGAGTGATACAAAAGACTTTAAAAAATGGTACTAACAGAAGCCTCGATTGGCAATCAGCATTAAGAGGTTAGTGTTAGGACTGGTCGGCCTGGTGCCAGAATAATGTGACTGGGTCGGACATCATGTCACATGTCTGCGGCATGATGCCCCAGTGCTAGACATCACTATAAACTGCCACACTGCAGACATAATAACGATATGACTTAACAATTGTTAAAGCTACGTTAAAAATTTAAAACACGTTTTTAAATCATATAGTTGTGTGAACCATGCTCATATCTTTAAATCAAATAGTTTTATGAACCACCCTTATGTCTTTAAATCACATGGTTGTATGAAACATGTTCATATGGTTAGATCAAATGGTTGTATGAACCTGACTAATGTATTTAAATCATACGGTTGTATGAACCATACTCATGTCGTTATCTCAAATAGCTGAATGTGTCATATTCAGTTTATATATAGTTTTATGAACCATATTGAACAAGCTGATTTATTTTGACTACATATTCAGTGTGGCAGTTTCATCATCTGACGAACTTTTTTCTTCACATAATCATGAATCTTATGTCTACCGAATTGTGCCTCTACAATTTTCTTAGTTTCCTCTTTTGATCTTTCCCTGAAGAAACCTGACAAACCTTTTCCTTGTAGTGTTTTTTAGTTCTTCTGGGGTTTTTGCAGATATTTCTGGTTGTTTGCTAAGTATTGCTTCAGTAACCGGCTTAAAATGTTTAGCAGTTGCTTTATCCACTTGAATTTGTCCTAGACACGCTTCCTGTACTTTTTCTTTAAAAGAAAGCTCCAGTTTCAACAAATTTATTTAGTAATTCGATTCTTGGTTAATGTTTTTCTAAAGTTTAGTTTTTATAATCTTTATAGAATTAGTCTATAGAAATTCATTGATACAACAATTAAGCATGTTAGCTGGATCAAGCGCTAGTTTATCAAATAAAAAGAAATTGTATTTATCTTTGGTTGCTTGATGATAAAATTCAATAAACGTATCTTTTGTTACATCGCTGCATTGCTTGTTTGCAATACTACTTACATCAAACATTATCTAGTCCTGGAAATAATATAAAGCGTCTGGTATTTCGCCGAATAAATCTGTTGACTTTATAGACTCCTTGCGCAAGATAAATTGAATTACATTTTTTATTGCGCGATAATGAAACGTATGATCTAATCTTATTCATCTTCTCGTTGTTTAGAGGAATATCGTCAAATACAATTATTTTATGATCGGATGAATCAAGTTCGTTTACTGGAATTAAATCCTCAGGTTACTTGATTAAAAATATATCATCGCCAGCATCAAGTTCATTGCGAAGTTTATCGTTGTACTCGTTCAATAATTTATATTGTCTTGTGTATTAATTGTTTAGATGTATACACGATCGTAGTTAAAGCTATCGTTGAGCAAAAGATTTAATAATAGATTTGTTTTATCATATCCTGTACTACTAACAATAAGATAATGGCAATCTGGAAGTTCGTTATTGTGTTTATGCTTAATTAATCGTTCAGTATCAAAATTTAATATAGACGACTTCGCTATTGTTTTATTAAATCAAACCCAAAAGCTGAGTTATTTACCGTTGAAGAATATGGATGGCAACAAGCTTGATAAAACCGGTGGAATGGTTACCGGTATTATTTAAAACGATTACTTGACTGGAAATGCATATCCACCAGCAAAGGCTATAAGCTATGCTCAACTACAATCTGTTGACGATAACAAGCTTAATAAAACCAGCGACACAACGACTGGAAATCTGATAATGAGTAATAACTCATTTTTAACTGGTATTTCAATAAATTCGCCTCTAGCTGATGATACTGAGGCGGCTAGTTATACTCAATTAAAAGAAGCACTTGTTCCATATTTAAGACAATCTAGTGGACCAATGACAGACACTATAAATGAGAAACAACAAAATAACAACAACATATGTACTTATTATCCCTAATGATATGACAAATAAAGCGTATGTTGATAGTTTATGTAGTGGTGTAAAAATAACCAAAGCAATATTGAGTACATTCCAACACTTTTAAAGCCAACTGATAATAGAGATGGGTTTGAGGTAAGCGCATCATCATAATATCCTGAAATTTGCCTTAACACGCTTTCGCTCATGATTATGGACAAGAAAATACTACTAACGGAGAAAACAAAAACGTTTAGATCACAATTAAATGTCCCATTGCAATTGCTATTTGACAATTTCATTTGCGAGACGTGCAAAAATCTAGTGTTGGTCGAATTTATGGTTGGCGATTGGAACGATGAAATGATGATAACAAAATATAGTAAAACAAAGATGTATATTTCAAAAACACAATACTTTACAATTCCAACAAAGAACACTGTCAACTAGTACTTTTATTTTCCAATTTATGTTGTCGCTGCAGAAGGTCCGTTTCCAGGATTGGCAGCATTTTAAATATACACACTCGATGATTAAATATAATATAACGTTATAAAATAATGTCTGAACTAGCCATCATAACAGTTGCAAGAGATTTTACGATGCTTTTATTAATCCAATGTATATTTTGTTACATAAGACGTTGGTATTAGATCACAATCTATCAATAAATTCAAGAGTAAGAAAATAAATGACCTTAATTCGATAAACGACCCGGAAACCAATTATGAGAAAGAGAAATTAATTGTGTTCGTGTTATGCCTATGCGAGGGCCACAACTAATAGAAAGCAATAGAAAACTTTCATATAATAAACAAATACTTCATCTCCCGATTATTGCCACGAAGAACAAGTACAAGTTGAAACCCATCTAAACGAAAATATTGATCAGCAAGGAAAATCGGATCTAATAAAAGCAAGAAGAGTGCAGGAAGAAAATCAAATAAACAATAATCATGATCATCTCATCAAACTAGCGGAATCTAAAATACTAAAATTAAAAATGAGCAAAATCAATTACGCGATAGTGTCTCAAAAGGAAAATTTTTAAGCATCAGTATGTACTATCACGAAAAACAAACCCTATTTAAAATCGCTAGTACAGCGGATATAACGTTCATTATTAAAGTGTAATCGAACACAATGCTACAGATGATATATAAAAAAAAAATTATCCAATTATTGTTAACAACTCTCTAGAGATAATCAAAACTCTAAACTACGAAATCGATAACTTCAGTGATGTTGAGAGAGAAACGTTTTTTTGAATAAGTCAAATCACGCAAGGTAGGAAGAATATATTGATTCTTAATACTATATCAGTGAAGATAATTTTTCACTTTCATCTCTCCAACGCTCTAGTGCGAAATTGTTACACTGAAGTTGAGAAAATACACAATAAACCATGCGGAAATTTGATGTAAAAAGTGGCTTCTGTTATGGGTCTTCTCATAATTGATAGAGACACACTCCGAAAATTAATGCTAAAAATTTTCATAGTCGCAATCACACTCATCAGACAATATCTTTTCCTCAGAAATTTCACATTGTATCAAATGAGCATGGTATTAGGGTTTATTGATGAAACAGAAAGAGAATATGGTAATTTGGTGAATGAAACAGATTTGTATGAACATGAAGAAAACAGTGTTTCATTCCTAGATGTGGTTAATGCAAAATGAGGTATTAACAGATGAATGATATAAAGATACTTCGTCAGATGTTTATGACAAGTATAGAGATCTTATAGCTGATCTTAACAATGACAAGCTTCGTGCGTTTCTTGATTCAATTGTTGGGACTAGAACTTTTTCATTGTATAAAAATTGTAGATAAATACTGTATAATGAATTCATCGATTTCAGTCATATTTTAGAGTAAATTCCAAAACAAGTTGTGGACGCATTAATGCAATATTACAGATTTTATCATGAAATCCTTTGGTGTGTAAAACAATGCTACAAGTATTATAGTAGAATACTTCAAGTAATATCATATCTACCACTGCTAATGACTGGTTCTGAATTAATTTCGAGTAAAGTATCATTCAACCCGTTTTTAGGTGTTGGTGTTTTCCTTACAACAGCGTATAAAAGAATTGAACCTCGACTTGAGACAAACATAATTGTATATAAAACAACAAGTATCACTTATAAAAATTACTTAATCAGATACAACCTTACTTGCGAGGTGTAAAATACGATATGGACGATTTAGTACGAGTGTTTCATATTTTGATAGTAATGTTAACATATTCTACCAATGAGAACAAGTATGAACATAATTATCCAAAAGTATGGTGATTATAGGGTATAAAATTTTGTCTAAACTTTAGAAATAATCAGACACAAAAAATTATCTAAACTTTATAAATAATCTGACAAATAAAATTTTGTCTGTAATAACGATGCTGGAGTGGTTATGGATCAGAGACCCTATAATCGTTACCAAAAAGTTCGGTCTTTCATATATTATGTCATTCAAGAGAGTTCTTAAAGTTGATAACGTGGATGTCGACCACATAGTATGTTTTGTCATAAAAGATGGTTATCAGATTA
>JAEAOA010000149.1:0-2500 GCA_016746295.1 Potamilus streckersoni | reverse complement strand
CTTCATCCGGAGATGATCTAATACTACCACCACTTGTTGTTCCCGTCGTTTTTGTTGTTGTCGTTGTCGTCTTCGTAGTAGGCGTTGCTGTTGTCGTTGTTGTTGTCGTCATCGCTATTGTTGTTGTGGTTGTAAAGGCTAAGAAGGAAAGGTTACGATAGCAAGAATCTTTCGGGACTTACTCTTCAAAGGTTTCACAAATAGAAGCATCCATACCTTTATTATTTTTTCACTTTAATTTAGCAACATTTTATCAACACCTTTACATCTATACTTCCAACTGTGAAAATTAACTGCTGACATTTTTCTGCAATATTGTTCATTCCATTATTCAGAATTATAATAGAAAAGAATCAGTAAATATATAATATTTATTTATTTATTTATTTTAATTTTATTTTATTTATTTATTTATTTATTTATTTATTTATTTATTTATTTATTTATTTATTTATTTATTTATTTATTTATTTATTTATTTATTTATCAAACCCCCATAAAAGAAATGTTGCTTTTTTGAAAACATGTCTAAACGTAATGAATCATACTAAATGATAAGAGTAAAAACACAAAATATTGAAGTAGGCAAACTTGTACTTACGACAGAAATCTGCAAAACATAAAATATTAGCAAGGTCATTGTTTACTTATGAATGGAACCAAACAACACATACTGACATAATAAAAATAATGTCATCATTGATGCTGATTGGTGGAAAAGTCAACAGCAATAATTTATTAAAATGTAATCTTGTATATGGACTGTTCGAATAATCATCAACCGAATTATTCTTGTATACAAAATATATTAGAAGTAAAGTATCTATAATTTTGAAACGTTTATCACATCACTGTGTCTACTGCTTCTTCTTAGAAATGCCATTTATGCAAGATATCTTTCCAACTAACTAAAAACTGTAGAGAAAAACGTATTTGCTAATTAAGAAGTTATTTCGTTATTTGTCAAACTGTACACAAATCAGGAATTTACAATATACAGCAAAATGTAAGAACCAATTTGTCTATAATACATGTCTTAACTAACACCAAAAGTAGACACATCAAAAAATTTAAAAGATTATTGTTATTTTTATTATTATTATTATTATTATTATTATTATTATTATTATTATTATTATTATTATTATTATTATTATTATTATTATTATTATTATTATTATTATAGGAAGAAACTAAACAGAAAGTTTGGCTATATTATGGACTTTTTGAGATTTAAGGAAATGATATTGAACCTTCAGATTATGGTGATATTACTTTGAGTCATGTTTTATTGCCTATATGTTAGATTTTCAGCCTTTTGGCTATATCTGGATTAAATGTGAAGATAATCATGTTTTCACTTCAAATATATGCATTTTTCTCACGTCAAAAACAGCAGTGTTTATAACGATTTTTTTTATTTATGAAACAACTTAGACTTCGTTGGTTGGTGCGGAAAATCAAACCAAGTGTCACAACAGTCCTCAGTTTAAGCTATTACATCCTTTGTACAGCTGAAATTTGCACAATCTGTAAATAAAACATATCTCCCTCGGAAGAAAAAAAACCAAACAAAATAATAAACAACAAAACCCAGAAAGTTATAAATAACTGGGAATAATCATTTTTTAATCCAGTACACGAATTGTGACAAATGTGTGCTGAAATAATGCACAGAAATTTAGCAATGTTCAGGGAAACCAAGTGGCTGGTACCAGTATGGATGGATGGATGGTGTTGCATAAACCGACATAGTTTTAGAGATCGAGATAGCACATACTGCGTTGGATGGATGGATGCATGCATATATATATATATATATATATATATATATATATATATATCTATATATATATATATATATATATATATATATATATATATATATATATATATATATATATATATATATATATATATGTGTGTGTGTGGGTGTGTGGGTGTGGGTGTGTGGGTGTGGGTGTGGGTGTAGGTGTGTGTGTATGTGTTTGTTTGTGGTTATTGAAAGATCGTAGATATTCAAATCCATATTATCAGCCGGTACATTACCATTAAAAAAGGAATCTTCGCATGCATTTCACGTTCTAGCACATTGTTTCCAATAATGTATTCAGACAAATGAATGTATTTGACTTTGAGGTCATATTTATATATGTGCTTCCGTCATAAGCAGATTCTTTATTAAATACTCACTGTATGGTGTCATAGTTAGTTTTGCCCCTATTGTTACACCGTCTACCACGGGCAAAGCGCTGTTTGTCTGCCCAGATCGGCAGTAGTCATAGACGAAAGTTGTCTTCGTGTTGTCCGTAAAGGTCTGGAAAATACATATTAGATTTATAAGGACATCATATGATCAGATAATACACATAAAGGATGTTGTATTTGACTAATTCTAGGGTTTTGCTTTTTTTCGGGGGTTGCTTCTTGTAACTTTTGGGTGCTTGTTTCTTGCAAAGTTTTCAATGACGTAATTTTCATAATTAATACATTCACTGAA
>JAEAOA010001487.1:0-19578 GCA_016746295.1 Potamilus streckersoni | reverse complement strand
TTGTCCTGCAGAATCATCTGTTAACCGTTTGGGAGGTCCAACTGGGTTATTGACGAACCAGCAAAAGTAGAGGCCTGGTTTAACATTGTCAAGGCTTGTTAGGTCAGACAACCAACTTCGCAAAACGGTGGTGAATTCTGAAGAGGAAAACGATTTCTCAAGCTGATGAATAACTCCGTCTTCGGAATGACAATGGAAATTTAATCAGGATTTTAGACGACTGAATTCGAGGACAAAGATTAGAGACATAACATTTCATTGATGGAACATCTTTTTCCGAAACCCAATTAGTGAATCCTAAAAAGTCAGCATAAAGATCAAGAGCCCACCAATACAAAGCAGGCAAACCTCGACTGGATTAAACACCTTATGCATAACTTCTAACACAATCAGATGAAGGGCGTGCTTGCATAATACACTACCACTGATAATCAGACGCAGAGTAGCGAAACTCTCGAAGTCTAAGACGATACTATCGAACGCGTTCTCTTCTATGACTCGAGCAACGAGCAGCACCCACTCTACGAAAGGACGAATATATAATGACATCGGCAAATTTAAGTATGAGTGTAACGGAAATTTCGTCACGCAGATCGTCAGGCCTTGGCCGCATAAAGTATTCTATATCTACATCAATCAGAATAGCTTCAGTACCATGGGCTCATTTGGTTTCTGACAGTGCATGGCAACATGACGCCGAAGAACTGCCACAACAAAACACGACAAGAGTAACAATATAAAAAGTAAAACAACCTTAATGAGCTATTACCTCGATACGAATGCCATATTAGGGACACTCGTATGCTTTTTTTTGCACTCTGAAGGTCTCCAAAAGTGAAGTTTCTTCGCCGAGTACCACTACCCGACAGCCGTATGGATATATATATATATATATATATATATATATATATATATATTTATATATAGCTATTTATTATTTTGCTATTTTTATTTATATATTTATTTATTTAGCTATTTAGTTATTATTTATATTCTTTAGCTCTCTCTCTCTCTCTCTCTCTCTCTCTCTATATATATATATATATATATATATATATATATATATATATATATATATATATTATATATATAGAGAGATAGAGAGATAGATAGATAGATAGATAGATAGATAGATAGATAGATAGATAGATAGATAGATAGATAGATAGATAGATAGATAGATAGATAGATAGATAGATAGATAGATAGATAGATAGATAGATAGATAGATAGATAGATACCACTGCAGTTTTTCTTGCTGCACGGTTTGGTTCTATAGACAAACTAGTAGAGTTAGAGATACTGACAACGTCGATTTTGAGCATGTTGCTAACGGTACAAAGGTAGGAAATATGCTATGCCTTCGTCTCTTACTTCTACATTTAGTTACGCCAATAAAGACAGCTACCCGTATCAACTTAAAGCAACCCACTCTTATAGTCTCGCTCTCCATAAGAAAAATCTAATCGTCGTACTATTGCTTATATAGCCACTAGACCTGGATACCAAATAAATTGCGAACCTCACTCTGTCTTACAGTCACTAGGTGTCTGACCTTGACTTGCAAAACTTGAATCCGCCAAGCCGTTTGAGATGGGACAATGGAATGGATTTGTATGACAGAATGAGAACTCGATTTTCAAGTAGGTTTCTATCCAATAATAAAAAGCTTTGTAAACGATTTCGTCTCGAGAATATTGAGATGTAAATAATCATAATGAGGAGCCACACACCACCCTCGTCCCAAATATGGCAAAACATAAATACAGGCCAAGCCAAATGGCAAAGTTATTAAAATTATAAGCAGACCATTCATTCCCTGCTTGAATTGACACGACGTAAATCTGGCTGCGAGTGGGTAATTTTATCGATATGCGTGCAAATCAGTCAAGCCTTAAATGATCGGATCCCAGCTTGTTCTTCTGCTGATAAGTCTTATGGTTAATCATTTCAAATAACAATTATTTACGGTATAGACTTCAAAACTGAATACAATGTGTAAAGCCTTGCCATACTAAACAAAACTAAAACTGTATATTTCCGTCTATAATTCATCAAGGATATACTTCATAGTTAAGTTGATCAATATAGCTTTCATAAGGATGAAATCATCAATCATTTTGTAAATCCCATTCTAAACATATGCGATAATGATTGTTGCAATTTTATGGGTGTAATAGCGGGGCGTCTAAAAATAAATAAGTGATAAGCAAAATAAACGTCTGATTAACCCCAACTATTTCCAAAACAAGGAGAGTTCACTCGCTACCATTCGTACCAGTAGTTATCATATTTTCAATTTGCTTCTATTACTGAACATTTCGTTTGTTCATAATAATGAATTCAGTTTGTTTCACTATATATGTACCTATGACAAGTATCATACTGAGGTTCTCCTTATTTAAAAATGAGTTAAAGATATTACAATCACTCATTTAAGTTTGTATCTTAAACGGTTTCACAAGTTAAATTTCTAATTTGAATATTTCAATGAATACGATAAAATTTCAATACACAGATGAACAATTATTCAACTTATGCTGTCATTCTCTTTCTTGATACGAAACACAAAATGGTTGTGAAACGTAATATAGCATTTGTGGAACAAATCAATTATTGTTTTCATAATTGTGACCCTGCTGGTGTTTACTCCCACTGTGGTCATTACACCGCATACTTTAACAATGGGTATATTTAGCTGGGTATACCTAAACCTCTGTATTCTTTAAAGGCAGTCATGGAATAAACTACCACTGGTACAAACACTTTTTGCACTAATTTCTAAAATAATAATAAGCACCATCTAGTTGAAGACATTTCGAAGCTATTTTGAAGCATGGGCCAAAATACATGGTCTGTCTAATAACCAAAGTTGGAACTGTAACAATAACAGGTTGTGTCAAAATTTTATGGCGTATGGCTGTGTGTTAGAAAGAGAGAAGAATCTGGGACGAGGGTAGATATTGGGTAAAATCGCATTCAGGAATTCTATTTAACAGATTGGAAAGGAGCCACTTTAATGTTCATAACCAGAGTTTTTGTAGCAGAGTAATTCCCACATCTTATCGCTCACTGGTCTCATCTCTTTAATGCTATACTAGATTTAGAACAATGATTGATAACAGATAATAGATAACACGAAATCCTCATGTCCCAGAGGATTCATGAAATATATAAGTGGAAAACAGGGAACACTGAGTGTATCAAACATAGTTAAAGATTCTGTAGTGTGGAACATAAAATATTGTTCAATTGGCTTGTTTTTCCCAATAGCTAAAATAATTAATAGTCTACCTTTTGCAAACGTTTATTTATAATTTGACATTAATATGGTATTTAAGTCTCTCGCTCCCCGCAGTTTAAGATGTTTCTTGCAAAATGAATTATATTTTAAATGTAAATATCAATTTATAAGAAATATTAAATGGGCAAGACACTGCATATAACTTAAACAATATCGGCGAAATAAAGGTCTCATTTTGTGTTTTGTTTTATTTTATAAGTCAAACACTTATGAATACATCGTGAAGGAATACAATTAAACAGAGTCAGACCACAAAAGAAAACCAGAAATCGCTTCCCACCCTCCAAGATTTACTCCGTTAGTGATTTCCATCCAAACCGATTGTCCTGCCCGACAATGAGATATAGTGACTCCGGTTGACATGTTATCTCCCTGAAGATGGAAGCCAGCATATAATCTCATCTTTAGCTCCCCGTCAATCTTGAGGGCTGCATCTATGTACACGCTGTTAATACTTCCTATTGTTCCCGTGAAGAAGTAAGTACCTGTAATAGGGCAGACAAATATCCCGCTAGACATGTCAAAGCCGCCACCCTCACTATAGTCAAGAGAGGCGAAAATTATCCTCTCACTGGTGTGATGCCCATCTAACCTCGATGCGCCACTAGCGCGGAAAGCGACACGGTCTTCATTTGGAGCTCGCAAACCTGTGAAATATCGATGCGTCTATTAAAAAAATATTTGCATAATTTGTTTAATGGATAACATAAGTTTCATATAAAAAGTGCAAACTTAAATGTATTATTTGTATAAAAATATTATTTTCTTTAACATGATAGTCAGGGCGAATTTGCAATATGTTCGCAGTAAATGAATTACGTAACGATTCCATCCAGTTAGTATGACTGCAAACTGATCATTTCTATTATAGCAAACTTCAAATTGGCTCAACAAACAATGATAAAATATGTCTAAACATTTCCCATATATTGTCATCACATTTGAAATAATAGAAGTGCCACAATGTGGCATTGATTGAAATTTTTATATTCCTAACAATTACATTAATATCCAAGGCATTTTAAATTATACATACAGAGAGAATAGCATTACTTGGCGACTGCAATACTTTAAAATAGAACTATAGAACATTTTCGCCTCTAACATATAGTCATTGTGAAGACCAGAATTTTGTTTTCCTGATTAATAAAGTTTTGTTCATGTAAATATGATTCAAATAAAATCTGGCGTCGCATATGATCACAAAAACTGATCAGAGACAATTTTAGTTAATAATCAACAAACCTCTTAATTTGTCATCTGCCACATGCTCCAAATAACCTTTGCTTATTTCATTGTTTCTTGCGTGTATTGATGACTTATTATCAGTGGTCCCATTATCGATATTTATGAGCTCAGAAGGTGATAAGTTTTCCTCCATGTTAGCTCCGCTTGATTTCTGACTTGTCTCAACTATGTATTTTTCCAGCGCTTTCAACTTTTCCTCCAACCGATCTAATCTTGAGAGACGGGACTCCGCCTTATGAAGCTTCCTCTCTAACTCATCAACATGTGAGAGTCTATTTTCCAAACTATTAAATTTCCTTGAAATAAGTTCAAATTGGACAATGTGATCATTCTCCAACTTAATAAGTCTGTCCTCAAGTATTTTCATACGGATACAACTTTTCTTTGAGGTCTCTTCAGGTGCCATTAATTTGTTTTTTAGCTGCTGTATCAACATTTGCTTTTCATACGCTTGCAATTGCTCCAACTTTCTCTCCATTAATTCAAGGATTGACTTAGCATGGTCTATTGTATTCTCCAAGGAATTTTGTTCGTACAGAAGTCTTTGATCAAAATCATTAATTTGTTTATAGTCAATGCCAGGGGGCTCTGCGCTGTATACGAGAGAACTTAGAATAAATGCAAGAAGAGCTCTGAAGATCTCCATTATACACCAGTCATGTAAACTGTGAATTGCACCTGACAACACGCATCTATATATCGTTCCTTATCAGTGACTCTAATCTGAGGGCACGGAAAGGCAATGACATTGTCATGCCGTATGTATATGACTAAAGAACCAAAACTGGAATTTTATTTTATATATTATTTTAAGATTCTTTATATCTATTACATCAGTTAACTTTAAAGAAATACATGAAAATCAAAATAAAATTTAGAGAGGGAAATATCAATTATTAACTAGTTCTGATGAATATCTTCTGTAGCAATATGCGATTATTATCAAATATGATTTATGGAATAATAAATATGAAATGTATAGAATGTACGTTTAAAGGGATCTCTCTCTCTCTCTCTCTCTCTCTCTCTCTCTCTCTCTCTCTCTCTCTCTCTCTCTCTCTCTCTCTCTCTCTCTCCAAACGATGAAATAGGGAAGGATGGATATTCCATATATATATATATATATATATATATATATATATATATATATATATATATATATATATATATCTATATATATATATATATATATATATGAATTTACAAACTTGATTCATGGCGGTAAAATGAGTTGAACAGGTAAATGAAGATATTCAAACATCCTCAATATGAATATTTCATAACTGTTTCTCCCGTACATGCCTAATAAGGGTTGTTCTACTATATGAAATTACTGGTTGTCATATCTCTGTTGCTTAAATAGGCACATGAGACAGAATCTTTCCCTTTGGTCTCCATGGTTTGGAATCCTGCATGGTTGGTCACATATCTGTCTCGCCAAACAATAATGTCTACTTCAGGCATTGAAAATCTTCATAAATACATGCTATTCGTGTCTGCATATGCATCAGAGAAGAGCCACACTTTATAACTTGTATTTTGCTAAATAACATTTTTTCTAACAAATATATATTATGAAAAGCATATTAATGATATAGTTACAGTATTAAGACAAATGATTATGTATGGTAGCCCAATAAGAGAATGAAAGGCCCAGTGATATAAGGATCTCTAAACATACCCTTGTACGTACACGATAAATTTTAAACAGGGTTACAACTTATCGTGTATGTACAAGGGTATGTTTAGTACTTTGTCATGTACCTTTATTAAGATATGTTCATCATGTGTAAGTACATCCACACTTATCATGTTCATGTAATGTTTGCTTTTTAAACAGAAGTCCGTTATTGAGTAATCTAGTCTGTATAGAGGTTTGATTGTTTTTTATGGAAGCTACAGCACTCCTAGATAGCTTAGAAACGTAATTTATGAACAAAAATTTCAAATTCTGAATAACATGGTATAAGTCTCCAAAAGTTATTATTATTATATGCTCCTTTTGTTTTCTCTGTTGACTTTATATTGTCAGTATCCTACAATAGTGTACGATAATGAACTCGCACGCTCAATATTCAAATTTCATTCACGTGAATAAATTAATTACTTTCTATTGTAAACAAACAATTTGTTTCTGAATAACAAATGCAGATGTTTCTTCGACTTCTACAAATCAGCTGTTTTACCACATTCCACGTTAACCTTTTTTTGATACAATGTTTCAGATTCAGGCTAATTATAGCCGCCAGACAGGGTTTTACAAATAACATGCAAGAGACGAGGTATAAACTGTATTCTTTAGCTGGGAAGAAGAATGGAAAAAAAATTTCTTACAGCTTTACATCCTGAATTTCCTCAAGATGTACTTTCTTAGTTCTGCAAATCCGAATTACTTGAGTCATGTTACGGGTTCTCAAGCTTGATTTTGGCATTTCAAAATTGTACTGTAATTTAGAGCATATTCTAAGTGTAATTACATCCTACTCACTCTACTCAGAATGAAATACGTTAAATTCCATAGTGTCTTTCCGATAATTGCAAGTGGGAGACTTCATTTATTTCCCCACATTATGATTTGAAATATTCCATGACAGACGAGAACACACTTGCAGATGTCAAAACGCTTCTCCTCCGTTGTTTCTATTTGATGCATATTTCAAGTAGAGTTGGCACAGACGCTACTGACTGAAATCAGATGTACTTCATGTAGAAAAATTCATTCCATAATCACAATATTGCGTTCAATAAATAAAATACCAAAATCTTTGCATTCCAGATCAAATTAAGAAAAATTCTCGCATTGCGCATTCATTCACAAATTTGAATATTAAGTAGACCAACATGCCCTTTTCTTTAGATAATCATGTCTAGCGTGCGACCAATTTCAAATTTATCTGGGCGGAGTATTGATAATGTTGTTAATGTAATAATGAATCAACTCTTGATATTGTATTTAGTTTGAAGTACAAAATACATTCAGTTACTTTGTTTCTTGTAGTGTATATGTGTTTATATATTTAAGCCTTGGATATAATAAGAAAAAAGCATATGATAAAAAGGTGACTGCATTTGTGTGGGAAAATAGGAACTTATTCTGTCGGATGGACATACTGCACTTCAAAGGTCGTGCATTTTATAGCCATCCGAAAAGCCCGAATCATCGGAGCCTTTAAATATCAGTATATGCATGTGTGTGTTTATATACATTTGTACGCATCGACCTAACAAAAACTTTGTCACCCATCTGAACAAGCCTTTAGTGTTTACACGATAAGTATGTTAAGAAAATAACACGCTATTTTGGCACCTGTTTACCAAGATATCTCTCTTCTACTGTGGTGCATGAGACCAACATTCGTCCTCTAAATTCAGTGGTGTCACTTTATAGTAAGAGTCTCCTTAGGTATAGTATTTACTAAACTTTCATTTGCCATAACACAAATTATACAATGCATATTTTCTGTGCTGGATGTTCAGTCGCGTACAACATACATAAATCATTTCGCTCTGCTATTTCCAACCAACATCTGCTGTGGATAATATATGGTTTGTAAAGAAAGTTCAGTCAATATTGAAGATCGTATTACGGAACCCCAAGGACGTAGATTTTAATTCATAAATCTTACCTAAAACAGGTTATATGGTCCAGAGTATTGCACGGAGAAACATACCATGTGTGGCACAGAAAATTCTGGCCAGAAGGAAGTATTCAGATCGACGTTTGGAGATAGTTTCCACTTACCGGCTATACCGTGTCACCGAGATGCAACATTTTTGCAAAACTCAGACAAACATGTATTTTCAATTGCTGTTATCTCTAGTTTTGCCCATCCATATATATATATATATATATATATATATATATATATATATATATATATATATATATATATATATATATATATATATATATATATATATATATATATATATATATATATATATATATATATATATATGTATATATATATATATATATATATATATACATGTGTGTGTGTGAATCAACGCTTGTTAAAATAGTAGCGAAAGCTTTATAGATAGGATTTGAATCATAGTTTTATTTCAAAATTTTAATACTGCAAACTTCATGGAAGATATGAAAGAGATTTCCATGGAAAACAGTCCAAATTTGTCAAGATATTGATGGTATTTTAGATACTTGGAGAGATATGTTCATCTTTATAATGAACAAACATGCTTCTTTATAAACACACAGGATAAAGAAAGACCACCAGCAAGGCGAGATCTATCTCCCCGTATATTTTAGAAACAATATAGGAAATAGACCAACTAAACTCAGTAGGAAATCAAACTGAATGTCTAGTTTCGAGGAATAGAGTTAACAAAATGATATGTCAAAAATACAATCGCATTACACAAAAGTGTTGGATAAAACCAAATTAACACGAAAGCTATCTGGAAAGTGTTTACAGACTTTAGTGCAGGCAAATGTCAGAGGAAAACTGAAATGTTATCGCTCAATCATGAGGACATTTATAGCGATAATCCATGTGATATCTCAAATAGCTTTAACGACTTTTTCCTATAAATTGCTGAAAATCTTAAAGAACGCAAAACTTCATATAATCATCTTACACTCAAAATATTTGTGCTAAAAAACTACCAGAGAATATAAAGTTTGAAATGCCTGAAATTAGATTTTGCGTTGAAATATATTAAAGAATCGATTAACATAAAGTTGCAGGACTTGATATGATTGGATCAAGGCTGCTAAAGATAGCTGCAGCTGCAAATTGTAGAGCCTGTAGCTTTCGTTTGCAATGAGGTCTAATTAATTTCCACAAACAAGGAAACCTGCTAAGGTTACACCGTTGCATAAAGCATAAAAAGATAATGTAAATAAATTTATACCTATACATATCCTTCATTATTTTTCCAAAGTATCAGAAAAACATAGACATGATTATTTTCTTATTTGAACATTTTAATCTTATTAATCTGGCTTTCGACTGAATCCCACGTGTGAAACTGCATTTGTATACTTCATATATAAATGGCTGAAAGAATTAGATCAAGAAGAAATGGTAGGCACTATTATGTTTGATTTTCGTAAAGCTTTTGATCTTGTAAACCATGATATTTTGCTTGAAAAACTAAATATCTCTCAATGCAGTGAAACATCCCTAAATTGGTTTGTTTCATACTTAACCGATACAGTGCAAAAGGTATCTTTAAATGCTCTACTTTCTCAAAGAAAAAAAAATAATTGTAGAGTATCACAGGCTTCTATTCTTAGACCTCTGTTATTCATTATTTTATCAAAGACTTAACCTCTTAAGATTGGAACTTCATTTTTGCCACTGACCTGAATGCAAATAATGCTATACTGTATGAGATAGTAAATCCAAAACGGTATTTGAATATAACTTACAAAATGCTCTCAACTGACTTAAAGTATGGTACACGGAAAACAGTATGATCATAAATACAGAAGAAAAGAAAACTCTACTATTTACAACGCAACAAAATAGATAGCGACAAACTCCAGGCTCTATTTGACAATGTTAGCCATAAAATGACCTTTCACACTAAAATTCTTGGTGTTCGATGATAACTCTTACTTGGTCTATTTATTTTAAACACGTTTCAAAAAGGTAAATTCTTATATTGGGCTACTGAGGAAAATCAAAACATACAATCCTATACAGTACAGTGTCATCGTTTATAAAATGTTGTAGTCAGTCATATCTGGATTATTGCAATGTAATTTGGTGTAATACTTCTAATTCAACATAACAACACAATTGTGACTCCCAAAGATGGATTACTATTCAATTATACATCAATATATAGACAATTTCCATGATGCAATGAATAATATGAAGATTTTGACAATACATGAAATAATTTCTTTTTAGAAAGGACAAAGTGACGTATAAATTATCCAGAAAAGTAATTCCTGTCTATCCAAGCATGCTGATGGTTCCCCAAATTTAAGGTCAATAAGAATCAATTAATATATGCTCATTTCTTCTTCGTTAACTTTACATTGTCAGAGTCATTCAGTATTTCCCGATATTGGATACCTTCATACTGTACTCACACGCAAGACACATGCTCCATAGTATATTAGGAACTACTTTGCAAACAAATAATGTACACTCGTGTGTTAGACACTCTACGTTTTGGTTGATTAAGTTTGTTTTTAAATGAACTAAGTTAAAGCAGATGTTTCATGGACTGCAACATATCATCAGATATTTGACATTCCGCGTTAACTTGTTTGATACAATGTTTCAGATTTAGGATAGCTATAGACGAAGGACTAGGTCTTCACAATATCGTGCAAGTTATAAAACATAAACTATCTTCTTTAGCTTGTATTAAAAATGGCAAAAATATACTTACAATTTTACATCCTGAATTTCCTAAACATATGCTTTCTTAGTTCTGCAAATCCGAATTAAAAGAACCATGTCATGGCTTCTCGAGGTTGATTATACATTTAGGAATTGTACTGAAGTTTTGAGTATATCCCAAGTGTAGTTACATCCTCCTTACTGCACTTAAAATGAAATAAACATTAAAATTCCACAGCATCTGTTCGATAATTGCAATTGAAAGGCTTCATAAGTTTCCCCAGATTATGAACTGAATAATTCAATGACAGAACAGAAACAAAGTCTTTATTATTATTATTATTATTATTATTATTATTATTATTATTATTATTATTATTATTATTATTATTATTATTATTATTATTATTATTATTATTATTATTATTATTATTATTATTAGTATTAGTATTATTAGTATTATCATTATCATTATTATTATTATTATTATTATTATTATTATTATTATTATTATTATTATTATTATTATTATTATTATTATTATTATTATTATTATTCTTTAGCGATGTATGTACGAGTTTTCTGAGTGTCTTGCACGCAGGAATTTATGTGATCAAATTGTCTTGGTATTGGTCGGAGAGTCAGCCAATAGAAAAATGATGTTAAATAGTGAAATGTCATTAAGACCCTAAGATAATATGTCCCAATTTAATCCCTTCCTGATTTTATCTGGAACCGGGCTATCTTTCTTCTCTATTTGTTCCAATGAGAATTATACTTCCTTGCTGTGCAGTGACATTGGATTGAATTGAATTATCAAGAAAATTTATAGACTACACAACTTCCGATCAGTATATGCAGCAAGGAACAATATAAATGCATAATACCATCATAGATGCAACCACTAATTTCCAGGAATGAATGTTCTGAAAAAGAATGTCTGAGAGAGAGAGAGAGAGAGAGAGAGAGAGAGAGAGAGAGAGAGAGAGAGAGAGAGAGAGAGAGAGAGAGAGAGAGAGAGAGAGAGAGAGAGAGAGAGAGAGAGAGAGAGAGAGAGAGAGAAACAACAAAGATTAAGATCAAAATTTGAAAGAGGTATGTGATCTGTAAGTGATTTTCATGATGCCCTTAGAGCCAGGAAGTAAGTAATGAAAGGTATTATATATCCTTTGTTAATTAGGATAGCCAATATATTTAATTTGTTTAATAAATATTTTATATAAATGAATTCATTATTTATAATAAAATATTATACCTTGTTGTGAAGCCACAAACCTTCGCAGAGATAAAACTGAATATATCTAATAATTTATATTGTTTTAAAACAAAACTTCCGTATAGACATCTGCGCTATACGTCTCCTAGTTTAGTATGTTGCAAAGAAAGGAAAGTTCCAGTCACATTTATATATCTAAAGATAGAGAGAATGAGAGAAGAAATAACGTTAAGAATGTTCATTTTGTGTTGATTTTCTTTAAAAAGGAACGAAAGTCTGGGTTTTTCATAATTAATCACGAAACGGCATGGATTCGTTGTTCCAATAATGTCATGTTATCGCGTTTCGTATATTAGAGAGTAATTAGTAAAAAGCGTTGATGTTATTGAAGTTATACGTGCATGTGCAGGAAATCGTAATGTTTTGCATCTCTTACGAACGTACCATAATACATATTTATCCGCACATTGTATACCACTAGCATTAAAATAGTATGATATAATGGGTGAGCAACAACGTTAAACATCCTCAAAAATCAGACAAATGGTACTTCAAGAATTTAAATTGATTCATAATTTTTAAGAAACGGCTAGATGTAATATGCTTAAAGTTGAATGGTAATGGCTTCAAAGGAAATTTGTTTGAATAAACATGCTTACTTAAAATAATTTGGTTTTCTTAAAAGCATTCTTCTTTTCAAAATAATATTGCGTCAAGCATCAATTTCCTCTATGAGATTGTTCTGCAGAAGCTTCTTGTGCATACTATTAATTGTTCATCAATCAGGTGATGATAATCATTGTAATCAATGATAATAGCAATAATACTAAATGATTAATGGCTGGAAGACTATGATTATTATTATCATAATAAGAAATAGAATAAGAAATATTAAGAGAAGGAGAAAGATTAAGCGAGAGATAAGCAATAAGAAAATACGAGAACAAGAGAAGAAAAATAATAATGCGTCAGCTATTTTTTTTATTCTGGTGGCCATTGTTACTTAATCAAAAGAAGGAAATGAGCTATTTAGGAAAAGAGCGTGATTTCAAAGGTTAATAAATTGTCATAATTTTAACCTTTGCTAATTAACCGGTTTATCTATTCGTAACGTATCAAAATTCCAATATTATTGAAATTAAACAATTCATTTTTCGAATGTATCCAATACTATTTTCGTATTTAATAACCGCGATAAATATTTATGTTCCCATATTGGTCATTGCACCGTATTAATTTGGTTATATGTCTTCAAGTGTGCACAACAGACATTATATATCGTTATCAATGGTACAAAGAGTTAATAAATTACCTGTTGAATAAAAATATCATTTTAAAGTAGCATCTTAAAGGACTGTCTTGAATAGGAGCCATTTTCTGCATCCTCTTCAAATGTATTTAAGTGATGTGTACAGTATGCATAGGTGGTTAACATTTATTTCTGACATCAGCTTTTTTGCTCACGTGTCCGTATCCATGGTTTCAGGGTGTCAAAGCACTATCAAAAAAGACATGAAAAGAAGTATTTTCCATTTACTTCTCTTAAATACTGCTTTGTCATGAGCTATCCACTTAAATTCAAATTTGCAATATGGCTGTTTGTTAATTTAGAAGATATAAAGTTCTATCAATGAAGTTTAGTTTCTAAACCTATTCTAAAATGGTTCATCGTAGCCTAAAATTAGAATATCGAACTAACCCGGTATACGTCAACTGAAAACTGCTCTAAAGTACATTGAAAAAAGTATTTTATCATAAAATATCAAAACTGTACCCAGTAAAATATTATTTAATCTTCTTGAATTATATTTATTATTATTGATTTAATTAAATGATTGTTTGATATTATTGAATATATATGTATAGGAGGCGTTAACAGGAGCCTGTAAGTTCGCTTCTTTGCCGAATATTTGAGTTTTTACTTTCACTTGAAAAGTCAAATGTTCTCTATGTATTTACATACTATTATCCTTATAATTTCATGGCTATGAAAAACACACTACTATGTTCCAATCTTCAAAAAAAGAAAAGATTATTTTCCACACCTCTCTAAGTAGCCTATAGACAAAAACTGTAACCTATTTATAAACTGTAAATATATAACATGAACATTAAATAAGAAAGAAAATACCTGGTTCAGCACTTTTAATGAACTTCTTAAAAAATAAAATGTTTTAAACGTAACGGCATTAGAGAACACATGAAATGAACATAATATATGTATTGTACTATCCAGACCTTTTGCATCTATTTTTAGACCAATGCGGAAAATATGCATTATACTAACTGCATAAAGTTGTCTCTGAAATGAGAGGACACGCACGTTGATAAAGAACATATACTTATACTGAACAAATAGAAACAAAATCATGTTCTTCGTTTTAAAAATGCTATTTAACCGCACTAATTGTCTGTCACCATGGTGATTTACATCGTGCAAAATTCTTGGATTTATAGAATGAATGCAACTTTCAAGGAATTTTTGGGAAGACGTTTACACATAAACCTGGATAAATAACAAGCCTAAGTTATTATTTTTCTACCTTTTCATTTTTATAGCAACTATATATGATATATGACTAAACTCTCTCTCTCTCTCTCTCTCTCTCTCTCTCTCTCTCTCTCTCTGCACAAGTAGGCAGGCAATGATTTTTAGCGACTCAAATACGGGGTCATTGATGTAAGCATTGACGTTTTAAATAGTTATAGAGAAATTTAAATGAATAAGATAAAGTTATATGAATATGTGTTCAAATATAACATTACAGGAAAGCTAGTCACATTGGTACGTTGACTATTAGGATTTGAAAAACGTTTCGAAAGCAAATTATGTGCATCAATATTTTAAGTACTGTATGTATGTATGTATGTATGTATGTATGTATGTATGTATGTATGTATGTATGTATGTATGTATGTATGTATGTATGTATGTATGTATGTATGTATGTATGTATGTATGTATGTATGTATGTATGTATGTATGTATGTATGTATGTATGTATGTATGTATGTATGTATGTATGTATGTTCCAACGTGATGGATGCATGCATGTACTTAGGTAATTAATGGATGAAATTGTCTTAATATTGGTAGGAACGTCAGCCAATATGAAAATTAATTTTCAATCCCTGCATGCCATTGAGGTCTACAATTAATGTTTGTCACGATTTGATCACTTATGATTTCTGGTTATCAAACAATCTCCTTTTCTTGTTCCGATGTGCATTATTCTTCCTCGTAATGTATTGATACTATCTGACTTGTTTGAATTTCATTCCATTTACTTGTTACATTAAACTCCGTTTTAAATAAACATTATGCAATATACAACTTCTGTTTTGTTATGCAGCTGGTAGATGCAACACTCACTTCATCTGAAACACTAGATATACCTACCTCTACCTGGTAAAATCATGCATATGTTGCCACAAATTGTTTTCTTCAAGCTCTTTACTGTTGTCTCATTACAAATATTATTTATAATTTATTTTAGTCTTTGTCAACCTACACTTATTTATCTGGTGATTAGTTAATGCTCCAACCAGCATGAAGTAATAGCTAACTAGCTGTTATAATAATTCTATAGATCAATACATTTTGTTGGTGTTAGATTTACTTGATTATTTTCTTTGAAAGTATCTTTTTTGCGATCAGACATGAAAATCAAAGCATATTTCGATGACTGTGATATTTTCAGCATAAGATGTGTTAATTCAAAGTCATTTACTAGTTATCAACTTTGCATCTTCTGTCAACTTTCATATCCTCCCAAGTTTTTCCAAATACTATCAAATATTATTGAGCTTTCTCTCTGTCTCTCTCTGTCTCTCTCTGTCTCTCTCTCTCTCTCTCTCTCTCTCTCTCTCTCTCTCTCTCTCTCTCTCTCTCTCTCTCTCTATTGTATATTCTCACATGGTAAGCATGAACAGCAGATAACAATATGTCGTAACAAGATTTATATCCTGCAATAAAATCTTCCCAAAAGTGTAAATTGAGCATTAATTCCAAAATATATTTAAACTATCTGAACCCATTTTGCATTGGTTAGAATAATACGGTAAGGTGTAAAAAGAAATAACAGTAGTTGCAATCATTGTCATTTCCTGCAGTACCTGTTCTCCATTCATTTTCATAGCATTTTAGATCGTAAATATTGTACTTTAATCTTATTTAACTCTGTATGTGTATAACCAATTTGGACGATTTTCAAGTTCGTACTTTCATACACTGAAATATATAGAGAATATGTATGTATGTATGTATGTATGTATGTATGTATGTATGTATGTATGTATGTATGTATGTATGTATGTATGTATGTATGTATGTATGTATGTATGTATGTATGTATGTATGTATGTATGTATGTATGTATGTATGTATGTATGTATGTATGTATGTATGTATGTATGTATGTATGTATGTATGTATGTATGTATGTATGTATGTATGTATGTATGTATGTATGTATGTATGTGTGTGTTTGTGTGTGTGTATGTATGTATGTATGTATGTATGTATGTATGTATGTATGTATGTATGTATGTATGTATGTATGTATGTATGTATGTATGTATGTATGTATGTATGTATGTATGTATGTATGTATGTATGTATGTATGTATGTATGTATGTATGTATGTATTTACGTATGTATGTATGTATGTATGTATGTATGTATGTATGTATGTATGTATGTATGTATGTATGTATGTATGTATGTATGTATGTATGTATGTATCTATGTATGTATGTATGTATGTATGTATGTATGTATGTATGTATGTATGTATGTATGTATGTATGTATGTATGTATGTATGTATGTATGTATGTATGTATGTATGTATGTATGTATGTATGTATGTATGTATGTATGTATGTATGTATGTATGTATGTATGTATGTATGTATGTATGTATGTATGTGTGATTATGATTGGTAATGTAACTTTAACAATTTTTTAATCATTTAGCTAGGATGTCTGCAATGTGGCAGTTTATGGTGATGTCTAGCACTGGGGCATCATGCCGTAGACATATATATCATGATATCCCAGCCAATCACATTATATTGACACCAGGCCTTCCAGTCCTAAAATTAACCTCTGAATGCTGAGAGTCAAGCAAGCCAGCTATTAGTACCATTTTTGTATGTCTTTGGTATGACGCGACCTGGGATAAAACCCACGACCTCTTGCATCCGACGCGGACGCTGTAACCACTATGCCACCGGAGCGGTTATGTATGTATGTATGTATGTATGTATGTATGTATGTATGTATGTATGTATGTATGTATGTATGTATGTATGTATGTATGTATGTATGTATGTATGTATGTATGTATGTATGCATGCATGCATGCATGCATGCATGCATGTATGTATGTATGTATGTATGTATGTATGTATGTATGTATGTATGTATGTATGTATGTATGTATGTATGTATGTATGTATGTATGTATGTATGTATGTATATATCTGTCTGTCTGTCTGTCTGTCTGTCTGTCTGTCTGTCTGTATGTATGTATGTATGTATGTATGTATGTATGTATGTATGTATGTATGTATGTATGTATGTATGTATGTATGTATGTATGTATGTATGTATGTATGTATGTATGTATGTGTGTCGCGTACGTAAGAATGTACGTGAAAAAATGTTTAATATTGGTCGGCTCGTCCGCCAATAGTTTTAAAGCACTACATGCAATTAGGTCATGCAAGATGTGTCACGATTTAATCACTTCCTGATTTTATATGATAACCAGGTTATCTCTCGTTCATTATTATTCCAGTGAGTATCATTCTTCTTCGGGACATTATCTCTGTGGTTCGTAGAGTACATTCCATCATAAAGAAAAATATCTAAAGCACAACATCTGATCTGTATATGCAGCCATGATCAACATAAAATAATGACAACCTCATTGATGCATCTATTAATTTCCAGCAATGAATGTTCTCAACAAAAATGTGTGTATGTCTGTGTGTGTGTGTGTGTGTGTGTGTGAGAGAGAGAGAGAGAGAGAGAGAGAGGCGTAATGTATTATATATTTTATAGGATCAAGTAATGCATGATTAATAATGGCTCGTATAATTATATATAATTACATCAGGACATATATTTTAATTATTTTTGTTCACCATTTTTCTTCATTAGTTATCAGACAACCACCTACATAGTTCTGTGTTACTGTATGTATGTATGTATGTATGTATGTATGTATGTATGTATGTATGTATGTATGTATGTATGTATGTATGTATGTATGTATGTATGTATGTATGTATGTATGTATGTATGTATGTATGTATGTATGTATGTATGTATGTATGCATGCATGCATGCATGCATGCATGCATGCATGCATGCATGCATGCATGCATGCATGCATGCATGCATGCATGCATGTATGTATGTATGTATGTATGTATGTATGTATGTATGTATGTATGTATGTATGTATGTATGTTCGAACATGATGGATGCATGTATATACTTAGGTACTTAATGAATGAAATTGTCTTAATATTGGTAGGAACGTCAACCAATATAAACATTAATATAGAATAGCATGCCATTGACGTCTGCAAGTTAAGTTTGTCACAATTTTATCACATATGAGTTATGTTTATCAGACTATCCCCTTATTTTCTTGTTCGAATGTGCATCATTCTTCCTCGTAATGTATTGATACTATCTGACTTGTTTGAATTTCATTCCATTTACTTGTTACATTAAACTCCGTTTTAAATAAACATTATACAATATACAACTTCTCTTTTAATATGCAGCTGGTAGATGCAACACACACACACTTCATTTGAAACACTAGCTGTAGCTGCCTTTACCGGTTAAAATCATGCATATGTTGTTTTCTTTAAGCTCTGTACTGTTGTCTCATTACAAATGTCACTTATAATTTATATTAGTCTTTGTCAACCTAGATTGTATTACATGTTGATTAGTTAATCCTCCTACCAGCATAAAGTGTTAGCTAACTAGCTGTTATAACAATTCTAAACATCAATACATTTTGTTAGTGTGAGATTTAGTTGATGTTTTTCTTTGAAAGTATCTCTTTTGCGATCAGACATGAAAATCCAAGCCTATTTATGTTTCTATAACCGTTATATTTTCAGCATAAAATGTATTAATATAAGGTCACTTACTATATAACAACTTTGCAACTTCTGTCAACTTTCATATCGCCCCAAGTTTTTCCAAATACTATCAAATATTGTTCGCCACTTGACAAAGTGTGCCGCTATGCACTTAGATTTCGATGTGCATATTTGAAGGCATGTGACAACTCAAAAAACTTGGGGTTAACCGTAAAACGTGGTCAATATTTGTAAACAATTTAGTGCACAAACCTGTGTGGGGAACTGAATATATGATGAGAGGAATGATCACGTAATGACTTAACTGGCATTTTGGACTTCTGGGTATGGTAGTTGAAATGGAATTTTTTTCA
>JAEAOA010001486.1:48133-73658 GCA_016746295.1 Potamilus streckersoni | reverse complement strand
TTTACTTTTAAAACACGTAAGAAACCCTGTCATTTACTTAGACAGTAAGAGTCCCATGAACTTTTAAAAGCACAGTAGTTTCCCCTGAATTTTTTACATATAGACGTAAGATAAAATGAATCTTTATTACACAGTAAGGTAACATGAAATTACATAAGCACAGTAAATCACTGAATCATTTACTTTTGAAGTAAGGAAAACTAATCTTTTTAATATAGCACCGTAAGGTCCCACTAAAACCATTAACATATAGCGTAAGTAACATAAATTTTTTACAAAGCCAAAAGGTCCCTTGAATCATTTACATATGCACATAAAGTCATAAATTTTATTTTACAAAAAACCACATAAGTAACATGTTCTTTTTAATTAGCACGTAAGAGTCACTGTTCATTACTATACCAAAAAGCCCACGGATTTTTCATATAGCACAGTAAAGTCCTGAAATTTACTTAGACGTAAGGTCACTGAATCTTTTACATAAGCCAGAAGAGAAAACCTAAATCATTTCCTTTTCAAGAAGAGTAACCTATCTTTTACATATGACAGTAAGAGTCCCACTGAATTTTACTATGCACAGTAAGATAAACTGAATCATTTACAAAAACCAGTAAGATCACTGAATCATTTACATTAGCCGAAAAGGTACGGGACCCTTTTACATTAGCACAGTAAATCCCACAAAAATTCATTTACATAGCACAAAAGAGTCACTAAAATTTTTTACATATAGCACAGTAAATCCTGGAATTTTTACAAAGCCGGTAAAGTCCCACTAATCTTTTACAATAGCCGTAAGAGTAAACTGATCTTTAATATAGCACAGAAGATCCCATGAATCATTTACATATAGCACAGTAAAGGTTAACCGAACTTTTAAAAACCTATAACCAGTAAGGTCCCACTAAAATTTTAAAAATAGAAAGTAAGGAACACTGAATATTTACTTATGACAGTAAAAAACTGAATCATTTACAAAAGCACAAAAAGATAAACTAACATTTCATATAGCACAGAAAGGTCCTTTGAATTACAATGCCGAAAGGTTCCCCTGAATCATTTACAATAGCCATAAGAGTCATAAATTATAATATAGCACAGTAAGAGTAACACTGAATCATTTACATATAGCACAGTAAGAGTCACACTGAATCATTTACATATAGCACAGTAAGAGTAACACTGAATCATTTACATATAGCACAGTAAGAGTAACACTGAATCATTTACATATAGCACAGTAAGAGTAACACTGAATCATTTACATATAGCACAGTAAGAGTAACACTGAATCATTTACATATAGCACAGTAAGAGTAACACTGAATCATTTACATATAGCACAGTAAGAGTACCACTGAATCATTTACATATAGCACAGTAAGAGTAACACTGAATCATTTACATATAGCACAGTAAGAGTACCACTGAATCATTTACATATAGCACAGTAAGAGTAACACTGAATCATTTACATATAGCACAGTAAGAGTACCACTGAATCATTTACATATAGCACAGTAAGAGTAACACTGAATCATTTACATATAGCACAGTAAGAGTAACACTGAATCATTTACATATAGCACAGTAAGAGTAACACTGAATCATTTACATATAGCACAGTAAGAGTACCACTGAATCATTTACATATAGCACAGTAAGAGTAACACTGAATCATTTACATATAGCACAGTAAGAGTAACACTGAATCATTTACATATAGCACAGTAAGAGTACCACTGAATCATTTACATATAGCACAGTAAGAGTAACACTGAATCATTTACATATAGCACAGTAAGAGTAACACTGAATCATTTACATATAGCACAGTAAGAGTAACACTGAATCATTTACATATAGCACAGTAAGAGTACCACTGAATCATTTACATATAGCACAGTAAGAGTAACACTGAATCATTTACATATAGCACAGTAAGAGTACCACTGAATCATTTACATATAGCACAGTAAGAGTAACACTGAATCATTTACATATAGCACAGTAAGAGTAACACTGAATCATTTACATATAGCACAGTAAGAGTAACACTGAATCATTTACATATAGCACAGTAAGAGTAACACTGAATCATTTACATATAGCACAGTAAGAGTACCACTGAATCATTTACATATAGCACAGTAAGAGTAACACTGAATCATTTACATATAGCACAGTAAGAGTCACACTGAATCATTTACATATAGCACAGTAAGAGTAACACTGAATCATTTACATATAGCACAGTAAGAGTAACACTGAATCATTTACATATAGCACAGTAAGAGTCCCACTGAATCATTTACATATAGCACAGTAAGAGTAACACTGAATCATTTACATATAGCACAGTAAGAGTCCCACTGAATCATTTACATATAGCACAGTAAGAGTAACACTGAATCATTTACATATAGCACAGTAAGAGTAACACTGAATCATTTACATATAGCACAGTAAGAGTAACACTGAATCATTTACATATAGCACAGTAAGAGTAACACTGAATCATTTACATATAGCACAGTAAGAGTACCACTGAATCATTTACATATAGCACAGTAAGAGTACCACTGAATCATTTACATATAGCACAGTAAGAGTAACACTGAATCATTTACATATAGCACAGTAAGAGTAACACTGAATCATTTACATATAGCACAGTAAGAGTAACACTGAATCATTTACATATAGCACAGTAAGAGTCCCACTGAATCATTTACATATAGCACAGTAAGAGTCCCACTGAATCATTTACATATAGCACAGTAAGAGTAACACTGAATCATTTACATATAGCACAGTAAGAGTAACACTGAATCATTTACATATAGCACAGTAAGAGTCCCACTGAATCATTTACATATAGCACAGTAAGAGTAACACTGAATCATTTACATATAGCACAGTAAGAGTCCCACTGAATCATTTACATATAGCACAGTAAGAGTCCCACTGAATCATTTACATATAGCACAGTAAGAGTAACACTGAATCATTTACATATAGCACAGTAAGAGTAACACTGAATCATTTACATATAGCACAGTAAGAGTACCACTGAATCATTTACATATAGCACAGTAAGAGTAACACTGAATCATTTACATATAGCACAGTAAGAGTAACACTGAATCATTTACATATAGCACAGTAAGAGTAACACTGAATCATTTACATATAGCACAGTAAGAGTAACACTGAATCATTTACATATAGCACAGTAAGAGTAACACTGAATCATTTACATATAGCACAGTAAGAGTACCACTGAATCATTTACATATAGCACAGTAAGAGTAACACTGAATCATTTACATATAGCACAGTAAGAGTCCCACTGAATCATTTACATATAGCACAGTAAGAGTAACACTGAATCATTTACATATAGCACAGTAAGAGTAACACTGAATCATTTACATATAGCACAGTAAGAGTACCACTGAATCATTTACATATAGCACAGTAAGAGTAACACTGAATCATTTACATATAGCACAGTAAGAGTAACACTGAATCATTTACATATAGCACAGTAAGAGTACCACTGAATCATTTACATATAGCACAGTAAGAGTAACACTGAATCATTTACATATAGCACAGTAAGAGTAACACTGAATCATTTACATATAGCACAGTAAGAGTAACACTGAATCATTTACATATAGCACAGTAAGAGTCCCACTGAATCATTTACATATAGCACAGTAAGAGTCCCACTGAATCATTTACATATAGCACAGTAAGAGTAACACTGAATCATTTACATATAGCACAGTAAGAGTAACACTGAATCATTTACATATAGCACAGTAAGAGTAACACTGAATCATTTACATATAGCACAGTAAGAGTAACACTGAATCATTTACATATAGCACAGTAAGAGTACCACTGAATCATTTACATATAGCACAGTAAGAGTACCACTGAATCATTTACATATAGCACAGTAAGAGTAACACTGAATCATTTACATATAGCACAGTAAGAGTAACACTGAATCATTTACATATAGCACAGTAAGAGTAACACTGAATCATTTACATATAGCACAGTAAGAGTAACACTGAATCATTTACATATAGCACAGTAAGAGTAACACTGAATCATTTACATATAGCACAGTAAGAGTACCACTGAATCATTTACATATAGCACAGTAAGAGTAACACTGAATCATTTACATATAGCACAGTAAGAGTAACACTGAATCATTTACATATAGCACAGTAAGAGTAACACTGAATCATTTACATATAGCACAGTAAGAGTAACACTGAATCATTTACATATAGCACAGTAAGAGTAACACTGAATCATTTACATATAGCACAGTAAGAGTACCACTGAATCATTTACATATAGCACAGTAAGAGTCCCACTGAATCATTTACATATAGCACAGTAAGAGTACCACTGAATCATTTACATATAGCACAGTAAGAGTAACACTGAATCATTTACATATAGCACAGTAAGAGTAACACTGAATCATTTACATATAGCACAGTAAGAGTAACACTGAATCATTTACATATAGCACAGTAAGAGTAACACTGAATCATTTACATATAGCACAGTAAGAGTAACACTGAATCATTTACATATAGCACAGTAAGAGTCCCACTGAATCATTTACATATAGCACAGTAAGAGTAACACTGAATCATTTACATATAGCACAGTAAGAGTAACACTGAATCATTTACATATAGCACAGTAAGAGTAACACTGAATCATTTACATATAGCACAGTAAGAGTCCACTGAATCATTTACATATAGCACAGTAAGAGTAACACTGAATCATTTACATATAGCACAGTAAGAGTAACACTGAATCATTTACATATAGCACAGTAAGAGTAACACTGAATCATTTACATATAGCACAGTAAGAGTAACACTGAATCATTTACATATAGCACAGTAAGAGTAACACTGAATCATTTACATATAGCACAGTAAGAGTCCCACTGAATCATTTACATATAGCACAGTAAGAGTCCCACTGAATCATTTACATATAGCACAGTAAAAGTCCCACTGGATCATTTACATATAGCACAGTAAGAGTAACACTGAATCATTTACATATAGCACAGTAAGAGTAACACTGAATCATTTACATATAGCACAGTAAGAGTAACACTGAATCATTTACATATAGCACAGTAAGAGTACCACTGAATCATTTACATATAGCACAGTAAGAGTAACACTGAATCATTTACATATAGCACAGTAAGAGTAACACTGAATCATTTACATATAGCACAGTAAGAGTAACACTGAATCATTTACATATAGAACAGTAAGAGTAACACTGAATCATTCACATATTGCACAGTAAAGTATACCACTGACATCTTTACATAAGCACAGAAGAGTTCACTGAATCATTTACATATAGCACAGTAAAATTTCCCACTGATCATTTACATATAGCACAGTAAGAGTAAGCACTGAATCATTGACATATAGCACAGTAAGAGTCCCACTGGAATCATTACAATATGCACAGTAAGAGTAACACTGATTCATTTACTTATAGCACAGTAGAGTAACACTGAATCATTACATATAGCACATGAAGGTAACACTGAATCATTTACATATAGCACAGGTAAGAGTTACACTGAATCATTTACATATAGCACAGTATGAGTCCCACTGAATCATTTACATTATACACGAGTAAGAGTCCCACTGAATCATTTACATATAGCACAGTAGGAGTAGCACTGAATCATTTACATATAGCACAGTAAGAGGTAACACTGGATCATTTACATATAGCACAGTAAGAGGTCCCACTGAATCATTACATAGAGCACAGTAAGAGTAACACTGAATCATTAACAAATAGCACAGTAGAGTAACACTGAATCATTTACGTATAGCACAGTAAGAGTCCCACTGAATCATTTACATATAGCACAGTAATAGTCACACTGGAGCTTTAACATATAACACGGTAAGAGTAACCTGAATCATTTACATATAGCACAGTAAGTGTCCACTGAATCATTTACATATAGCACAGTAAAAGTCCCACTGGATCATTTACATATAGCACTAGTAAGCGTAACACAGAATCATTTACAATAGCACAGTAAGAGTAACACTGTGTCATTACATATAAGCACGGTAAGAGTCCCACGAATCATTTACATATAGCACAGCAAAAGTCCCACTGGATCAAGTTACATATAGCACAGTAGAGTAACACTGAATCATTTACTATACGACAGTAAGGAGTCCCACTGGAATCATTTACATATAGCACAAGTAAGAGGTCCCACTGATTCTTTTACATATAGCACAGTAAGAGTCCCACTTGAATCATTTACATATAGCACAATTAAGAGTAACACACTGAATCATTTACACATAGCACTGTTAGAGTTACACTGATCATTGACATTTAGAAAGTAAGGAGTAACACTGAACCATTCACATATAGCACAGTAAGAGTAACACTGAATCATTTACATATAGCACAGTAAGAGTCCCACTGAATCATTTACCTATAGCACAGTGAGAGTAACACTGAATCATTTACATATAGCACAGTAAGAGTAACACTGAATCATTTACATATAGCACAGTAAGAGTAACACTGAATCATTTACATATAGCACAGTAAGAGTCCCACTGAATCATTTACATATAGCACAGTAAGAGTAACACTGAATCATTTACATATAGCACAGTAAGAGTAACACTGTATCATTTACATATAGCACAGTAAGAGTCCCACTGAATCATTTACATATAGCATAGTCAAAGTCCCACTGGATCATATACATACAGCACAGTAAGAGTAACACTGAATCATTTACTTTTAGCATAGTAAGAGTCCCACTGAAACAAGTACATATAGCACAGTAAGAGTAACACTGAATCATTTACATATGGTACAGTAAGAGTAACACTGAATCATTTACATATAGCACAGTAAGAGTCCCACTGAATCATTTACATATAGCACAGTAAGAGTAACACTGAATCATTTACATATAGCACAGTAAGAGTAACACTGAATCATTTACATATAGCACAGTAAGTGTAACACTGAATCATTTACATACAGCACAGTAAAAGTAACACTGAATCATTTACATATAGCACAGTAAGAGTCCCACTGAGTCATTTACATATAGCACAGTAAGAGTCCCACTGAATCATTTACATATAGCACAGTAAGAGTAACACTGAATCATTTACATATAGCACAGTAAGAGTCCCACTGAATCATTGACATATAGCACAGTAAGAGTAACACTGAATCATTTACATATAGCACAGTAAGAGTAACACTAAACCATTTACATATAGCACAGTAAGAGTATCACTGAATAATTTACATATAGCACAGTAAGAGTAACACTGAATCATTTACATATAGCACAGTAAGACTAGCACTGAATCATTTACATATAGCACAGTAAGAGTAACACTGGATCATTTACATATAGCACAGTAAGGGTAACACTGAATCATTTACACATAGCACAGTAAGAGTAAAACTGAATCATTTACATATAGCACAGTAAGAGTCCCACTGAATCATTTACATATAGCACAGTAAGAGTAACACTGAATCATTTACATATAGCACAGTAAGAGTAACACTGAATCATTTACATATAGCACAGTAAGAATAACACTGAATCATTGACATATAGCACAGTAAGAGTCCCACTGAATCATTTACATATAGCACAGTAAGAGTAACACTGAATCATTTACATATAGCACAGTAAGAGTAACACTGAATCATTTACATATAGCACAGTAAGAGTAACACTGAATCATTTACATATAGCACAGTAAGAGTCCCACTGAATCATTTACATATAGCACAGTAAGAATAACACTGAATCATTGACATATAGCACAGTAAGAGTCCCACTGAATCATTTACATATAGCACAGTAAGAGTAACACTGAATCATTTACAAATAGCACAGTAAGAGCAACACTGTGTCATTTACATATAGCACAGTAAGAGTCCCACTGAATCATTTACATATAGCACAGTCTCAGTCCCACTGGATCATATACATATAGCACAGTAAGAGTAACACTGAATCATTTACTTTTAGCACAGTAAGAGTCCCACTGAATCATTTACATATAGCACAGTAAGAGTAACACTGAATCATTTACATATGGTACAGTAAGAGTAACAATGAATCATTTTACATATAGCACAGTAATTGTCCCACTGAACCATTTACATATAGCACAGTAAGAGTAACACTGAATCGTTTACATATAGCACATTAAGAGTAACACTGAATCATGTACATATAGCACAGTAAGAGTAACACTGAATGATTTACATATAGCACAGTAAAAGTAACACTGAATCATTTACATATAGCACAGTAAGAGTCCCACTGAGTCATTTACATATAGCACAGTAAGAGTCCCACTGAATCATTTACATATAGCACAGTAAGAGTAACGCTGAATCATTTACATATAGCACAGTAAGAGTAACACTGAATCATTGACATATAGCACAGTAAGAGTAACACTGAATCATCTACATATAGCACAGTAAGAGTAACACTAAACCATTCACATATAGCACAGTAAGAGTAACACTGAATAATTTACATATAGCACAGTAAGAGTAACACTGAATCATTTACATATAGCACAGTAAGACTAGCACTGAATCATTTACATATAGCACAGTAAGAGTAACACTGGATCATTTACATATAGCACAGTAATTGTCCCACTGAATCATTTACATATAGCACAGTAAGAGTAACACTGAACTATTTACATATAGCACAGTAAGAGTAACACTGAATTATTTACATATAGCAGAGTAAGAGTCCCACTGAATCATTTACATATAGCACAGTAAGAGTAACACTGAATCATTGACATATAGCACAGAAAGATTACCACTGAATCATTTACATATAGCACAGTAAGAGTAACACTGAATCATTTACCTATAGCACAGTAAGAGTCCCACTGAATCATTTACATATAGCACAGTAAGAGTAACACTGAATCATTTACATATAGCACAGTAAGGGTAACACTGAATCATTTACATATAGCACAGTAAGAGTAAAACTGAATCATTTACATATAGCACAGTAAGAGTCCCTCTGAATCATTTACATATAGCTCAGTAAGAGTCCCACTGAATCATTTACATATAGCACAGTAAGAGTAACACTGAATTATTCACATATAGCACAGTAGGAGTAGCACTGAATCATTTACATATAGCACAGTAAGATTCCCACTGAATCCTTTACATATAGCACAGTAAAATTCCCACTTGATCATATACATATAGCACAGTAAGAGTAACACTGAATCATTTACATATAGCACAGTAAGAGTCCCACTGAATCATTTACATATAACACAGTAAGAGTAACACTGAATCATTTACATATAGCACAGTGAGAGTAACACTGAATCATTTACATATAGCACAGTAAGAGTAACACTGAATCATTTACATATAGAACAGTAAGAGTAACACTGAATCATTCACATATTGCACAGTAAGAATACCACTGAATCATTTACATATAGCACAGTAAGAGTAACACTGAATCATTTACATATAGCACAGTAAAATTCCCACTGGATCATTTACATATAGGACAGTAAGAGTAACACTGAATCATTTACATATAGCACAGTAAGAGTCCCACTGAATCATTTACATATAACACAGTAGGAGTAACACTGAATCATTTACATATAGCACAGTGAGAGTAACACTGAATCATTTACATATAGCACAGTAAGAGTAACACTGAATCATTTACATATAGAACAGTAAGAGTAACACTGAATCATTCACATATTGCACAGGAAGAATACCACTGAATCATTTACATATAGCACAGTAAGAGTAACACTGAATCATTTACATATAGCACAGTAAAATTCCCACTGGATCATTTACATATAGCACAGTAAGAGTAACACTGAATCATTGACATATAGCACAGTAAGAGTCCCACTGAATCATTAACATATAGCACAGTAAGAGTAACACTGAATCATTTACATATAGCACAGTAAGAATAACACTGAATCATTTACATATAGCAAAGTAAGAATAACACTGAATCATTGACATATAGCACAGTAAGAGTCCCACTGAATCATTTACATATAGCACAGTAAGAGTAACACTGAATCATTTACATATAGCACATTGAGAGTAACACTGAATCATTTACATATAGCACAGTAAGAGTAACACTGAATCATTTACATATAGCACAGTAAGAGTCCCACTGAATTATTTACATATAGCACAGTAAGAGTCCCACTGAATCATTTACATATAGCACAGTAAGAGTAACACTGAATCATTTACATATAGCACAGTAAGAGTAACACTGGATCATTTACATATAGCACAGTAAGAGTCCCACTGAATCATTTACATATAGCACAGTAAGAGTCCCACTGAATCATTTACATATAGCACAGTAAGAGTAACACTGAATCATTCACATATAGCACAGTAAGAGTACCACTTAATCATTTACATATAGCACAGTAAGAGTAACACTGAATCATTTACATATAGCAAAGTAAGAATAACATTGAATCATTGACATATAGCACAGTAATAGTCCCACTGAATCATTTACATATAGCACAGTAAGAGTAACACTGAATCATTTACATATAGCACATTGAGAGTAACACTGAATCATTTACATATAGCACAGTAAGAGTAACACTGAATCATTTACATATAGCACAGTAAGAGTCCCACTGAATCATTTACATATAGCACAGTAAGAGTCCCAATGAATCATTTACATATAGCACAGTAAGAGTAACACTGAATCATTTACATATAGCACAGTAAGAGTAACACTGGATCATTTACATATAGCACAGTAAGAGTCCCACTGAATCATTTACATATAGCACAGTAAGAGTCCCACTGAATCATTTACATATAGCACAGTAAGAGTAACACTGAATCATTCACATATAGCACAGTAAGAGTACCACTTAATCATTTACATATAGCACAGTAAGAGTAACACTGAATCATTTACATATAGCACAGTAAGAGTAACAATGAACCATTCACATATTGCACAGAAAGAGTAACACTGAATCATTTACATATAGCACAGTAAGAGTCCCACTGAATCATTTACATATAGTACAGTAAAAGTCCCACTGGATCATTTACATATAGCACAGTAAGCGTAACACTGAATCATTTACATATAGCACAGTAAGAATAACACTGTGTAATTTACATATAGCACAGTAAGAGTCCCACTGAATCATTTACATATAGCACAGCAAAAGTCCCACTGGATCATTTACATATAGCACAGTAAGAGTAACACTGAATCATTTACTTATAGCACAGTAAGAGTCCCACTGAATCATTTACATATAGCACAGTAAGAGTCCCACTGAATCATTTACATATAACACAGTAAGAGTAACACTGAATCATTCACATATTGCACAGTAAGAATACCACTGAATCATTTACATATAGCACAGTAAGTGTAACACTGAATCATTTACATATAGCACAGTAAAATTCCCACTGGATCATTTACATATAGCACAGTAAGAGTAACACTGAATCATTGACATATAGCACAGTAAGAGTCCCACTGAATCATTAACATATAGCACAGTAAGAGTAACACTGATTCATTTACATATAGCACAGTAAGAGTAACACTGAATCATTTACATATAGCACATTGAGAGTAACACTGAATCATTTACATATAGCACAGTAAGAGTAACACTGAATCATTTACATATAGCACAGTAAGAGTCCCACTGAATCATTTACATATAGCACAGTAAGAGTCCCACTGAATCATTTACATATAGCACAGTAAGAGTAACACTGAATCATTTACATATAGCACAATAAGAGTAACACTGGATCATTTACATATAGCACAGTAAGAGTCCCACTGAATCATTTACATATAGCACAGTAAGAGTAACATTGAATCATTTACATATAGCACAGTAAGAGTAACACTGAATCATTTACATATAGCACAGTAAGAATCCCACTGAATCATATACATATAGCACAGTAATAGTAAAACTGAATCATTTACATATAGCACGGTAAGAGTAACACTGAATCATTTACATATAGCACAGTAAGAGTAACACTGAACCATTCACATATTGCACAGTAAGAGTAACACTGAATCATTTACATATAGCACAGTAAGTGTCCCACTGAATCATTTACATATAGCACAGTAAAAGTCCCACTGGATCATTTACATATAGCACAGTAAGCGTAACACTGAATCATTTACATATAGCACAGTAAGAGTAACACTGTGTCATTTACAGATAGCACAGTAAGAGTCCCACTGAATCATTTACATATAGCACAGCAAAAGTCCCACTGGATCATTTACATATAGCACAGTAAGAGTAACACTGAATCATTTACTTATAGCACAGTAAGAGTCCCACTGAATCATTTACATATAGCACAGTAAGAGTAACACTGAATTATTTACATATAGCACAGTAAGATTCCCACTGAATCATTTACATATAGCACAGTAAAAGTAACACTGAATCATTTACATATAGCACAGTAAGAGTCCCACTGAATCATTTACATATAGCACAGTAAGAGTCCCACTGATTCATTTACATATAGCACAGTAAGAGTCCCACTGAATCATTTACATATAGCACAATAAGAGTAACACTGAATCATTTACACATAGCACAGTAAGAGAAACACTGAATCATTGACATTTAGCAAAGTAAGAGTAACACTAAACCATTCACATGTAGCACAGTAAGAGTAACACTGAATCATTTACATATAGCACAGTAAGAGTCCCACTGAATCATTTACATATAGCACAGTAAGAGTAACACTGAATCATTTACAAATAGCACAGTAAGAGTAACACTGTGTCATTTACATATAGCACAGTAAGAGTAACACTGAATCTTTTACATATAGCACAGTAAGGGTCCCACTGAATCATTTACATATAGCACAGTAAGAGTAACACTGAATCATTTACAAATAGCACAGTAAGAGTAACACTGTGTCATTTACATATAGCACAGTAAGAGTCCCACTGAATCATTTACATATAGCACAGTCAAAGTCCCACTGGATCATATACATATAGCACAGTAAGAGTAACACTGAATCATTTACTTTTAGCACAGTAAGAGTCCCACTGAATCATTTACATATAGCACAGTAAGAGTAACACTGAATCATTTACATACGGTACAGTAAGAGTAACAAAGAATCATTTTACATATAGCACAGTAAGAGTCCCACTGAACCATTTACATATAGCACAGTAAGAGTAACACTGAATCGTTTACATATAGCACAGTAAGAGTAACACTGAATCATTTACATATAGCACAGTAAGAGTAACACTGAATCATTTACATATAGCACAGTAAAAGTAACACTGAATCATTTACATATAGCACAGTAAGAGTCCCACTGAGTCATTTACATATAGCACAGTAAGAGTCCCACTGAATCATTTACATATAGCACAGTAAGAGTAACACTGAATCATTTACATATAGCACAGTAAGAGTCCCACTGAATCATTGACATATAGCACAGTAAAAGTAACACTGAATCATTTACATATAGCACAGTAAGAGTAACACTAAACCATTTACATATAGCACAGTAAGAATATCACTGAATAATTTACATATAGCACAGTAAGAGTAACACTGAATCATTTACATATAGCACAGTAAGACTAGCACTGAATCATTTACATATAGCACAGTAAGAGTAACACTGGATCATTTACATATAGCACAGTAAGAGTCCCACTAAATCATTTACATATAGCACAGTAAGAGTCCCACTGAATCATTTACATATAGCACAGTAAGAGTAACACTGAATCATTCACATATAGCACAGTAAGACTAGCTCTGAATCATTTACATATAGCACAGTAAGAGTCCCACTGAATCCTTTACATATAGCACAGTAAAATTCCCACTGGATCATATACATATAGCACAGTAAGAGTAACACTGAATCATTTACATATAGCACAGTAAGAGTCCCACTGAATCATTTACATATAACACAGTAAGAGTAACACTGAATCATTTACATATAGCACAGTGAGAGTAACACTGAATCATTTACATATAGCACAGTAAGAGTAACACTGAATCATTTACATATAGAACAGTAAGAGTAACACTGAATCATTCACATATTGCACAGTAAGAATACCACTGAATCATTTACATATAGCACAGTAAGAGTAACACTGAATCATTTACATATAGCACAGTAAAATTCCCACTGGATCATTTACATATAGCACAGTAAGAGTAACACTGAATCATTGACATATAGCACAGTAAGAGTCCCACTGAATCATTAACATATAGCACAGTAAGAGTAACACTGATTCATTTACATATAGCACAGTAAGAGTAACACTGAATCATTTACATATAGCACATTGAGAGTAACACTGAATCATTTACATATAGCACAGTAAGAGTAACACTGAATCATTTACATATAGCACAGTAAGAGTCCCACTGAATCATTTACATATAGCACAGTAAGAGTCCCACTGAATCATTTACATATAGCACAGTAAGAGTAACACTGAATCATTTACATATAGCACAGTAAGAGTAACACTGGATCATTTACATATAGCACAGTAAGAGTCCCACTGAATCATTTACATATAGCACAGTAAGAGTAACACTGAATCATTTACATATAGCACAGTAAGAGTAACACTGAATCATTTACGTATAGCACAGTAAGAGTCCCACTGAATCATATACATATAGCACAGTAATAGTAACACTGAATCATTTACATATAACACGGTAAGAGTAACACTGAATCATTTACATATAGCACAGTAAGTGTCCCACTGAATCATTTACATATAGCACAGTAAAAGTCCCACTGGATCATTTACATATAGCACAGTAAGCGTAACACAGAATCATTTACATATAGCACAGTAAGAGTAACACTGTGTCATTTACATATAGCACAGTAAGAGTCCCACTGAATCATTTACATATAGCACAGCAAAAGTCCCACTGGATCATTTACATATAGCACAGTAAGAGTAACACTGAATCATTTACTTATAGCACAGTAAGAGTCCCACTGAATCATTTACATATAGCACAGTAAGAGTCCCACTGATTCATTTACATATAGCACAGTAAGAGTCCCACTGAATCATTTACATATAGCACAATAAGAGTAACACTGAATCATTTACACATAGCACAGTAAGAGTAACACTGAATCATTGACATTTAGCAAAGTAAGAGTAACACTAAACCATTCACATGTAGCACAGTAAGAGTAACACTGAATCATTTACATATAGCACAGTAAGAGTCCCACTGAATCATTTACATATAGCACAGTAAGAGTAACACTGAATCATTTACAAATAGCACAGTAAGAGTAACACTGTGTCATTTACATATAGCACAGTAAGAGTAACACTGAATCTTTTACATATAGCACAGTAAGAGTCCCACTGAATCATTTACATATAGCACAGTAAGAGTAACACTGAATCATTTACAAATAGCACAGTAAGAGTAACATTGTATCATTTACATATAGCACAGTAAGAGTCTCACTGAATCATTTACATATAGCACAGTAAAAGTCCCACTGGATCATATACATATAGCACAGTAAGAGTAACACTGAATCATTTACTTTTAGCACAGTAAGAGTCCCACTGAATCATTTACATATAGCACAGTAAGAGTAACACTGAATCATTTACATATGGTACAGTAAGAGTAACACTGAATCATTTTACATATAGCACAGTAAGAGTCCCACTGAACCATTTACATATAGCACAGTAAGAGTAACACTGAATCGTTTACATATAGCACAGTAAGAGTAACACTGAATCATTTACATATAGCACAGTAAGAGTAACACTGAATCATTTACATATAGCACAGTAAAAGTAACACTGAATCATTTACATATAGCACAGTAAGAGTCCCACTGAGTCATTTACATATAGCACAGTAAGAGTCCCACTGAATCATTTACATATAGCACAGTAAGAGTAACACTGAATCATTTACATATAGCACAGTAAGAGTCCC
This sequence comes from Potamilus streckersoni, assembly GCA_016746295.1. Lineage (NCBI taxonomy): Eukaryota > Metazoa > Mollusca > Bivalvia > Unionida > Unionidae > Potamilus > Potamilus streckersoni. Next base: position 57,459 of record JAEAOA010001486.1, on the reverse strand, counting down.
ACTGAATCATTGACATATAGCACAGTAAGAGTAACACTGAATCATTTACATATAGCACAGTAAGAGTAACACTAAACCATTTACATATAGCACAGTAAGAGTATCACTGAATAATTTACATATAGCACAGTAAGAGTAACACTGAATCATTTACATATAGCACAGTAAGACTAGCACTGAATCATTTACATATAGCACAGTAAGAGTAACACTGGATCATTTACATATAGCACAGTAAGGGTAACACTGAATCATTTACACATAGCACAGTAAGAGTAAAACTGAATCATTTACATATAGCACAGTAAGAGTCCCACTGAATCATTTACATATAGCACAGTAAGAGTAACACTGAATCATTTACATATAGCACAGTAAGAGTAACACTGAATCATTTACATATAGCACAGTAAGAATAACACTGAATCATTGACATATAGCACAGTAAGAGTCCCACTGAATCATTTACATATAGCACAGTAAGAGTAACACTGAATCATTTACATATAGCACAGTAAGAGTAACACTGAATCATTTACATATAGCACAGTAAGAGTAACACTGAATCATTTACATATAGCACAGTAAGAGTCCCACTGAATCATTTACATATAGCACAGTAAGAATAACACTGAATCATTGACATATAGCACAGTAAGAGTCCCACTGAATCATTTACATATAGCACAGTAAGAGTAACACTGAATCATTTACAAATAGCACAGTAAGAGCAACACTGTGTCATTTACATATAGCACAGTAAGAGTCCCACTGAATCATTTACATATAGCACAGTCTCAGTCCCACTGGATCATATACATATAGCACAGTAAGAGTAACACTGAATCATTTACTTTTAGCACAGTAAGAGTCCCACTGAATCATTTACATATAGCACAGTAAGAGTAACACTGAATCATTTACATATGGTACAGTAAGAGTAACAATGAATCATTTTACATATAGCACAGTAATTGTCCCACTGAACCATTTACATATAGCACAGTAAGAGTAACACTGAATCGTTTACATATAGCACATTAAGAGTAACACTGAATCATGTACATATAGCACAGTAAGAGTAACACTGAATGATTTACATATAGCACAGTAAAAGTAACACTGAATCATTTACATATAGCACAGTAAGAGTCCCACTGAGTCATTTACATATAGCACAGTAAGAGTCCCACTGAATCATTTACATATAGCACAGTAAGAGTAACGCTGAATCATTTACATATAGCACAGTAAGAGTAACACTGAATCATTGACATATAGCACAGTAAGAGTAACACTGAATCATCTACATATAGCACAGTAAGAGTAACACTAAACCATTCACATATAGCACAGTAAGAGTAACACTGAATAATTTACATATAGCACAGTAAGAGTAACACTGAATCATTTACATATAGCACAGTAAGACTAGCACTGAATCATTTACATATAGCACAGTAAGAGTAACACTGGATCATTTACATATAGCACAGTAATTGTCCCACTGAATCATTTACATATAGCACAGTAAGAGTAACACTGAATTATTTACATATAGCACAGTAAGAGTAACACTGAATTATTTACATATAGCAGAGTAAGAGTCCCACTGAATCATTTACATATAGCACAGTAAGAGTAACACTGAATCATTGACATATAGCACAGAAAGATTACCACTGAATCATTTACATATAGCACAGTAAGAGTAACACTGAATCATTTACATATAGCACAGTAAGAGTCCCACTGAATCATTTACATATAGCACAGTAAGAGTAACACTGAATCATTTACATATAGCACAGTAAGAGTAACACTGAATCATTTACATATAGCACAGTAAGAGTAACACTGAATCATTTACATATAGCACAGTAAGAGTCCCACTGAATCCTTTACATATAGCACAGTAAAATTCCCACTGGATCATATACATATAGCACAGTAAGAGTAACACTGAATCATTTACATATAGCACAGTAAGAGTCCCACTGAATCATTTACATATAACACAGTAAGAGTAACACTGAATCATTTACATATAGCACAGTGAGAGTAACACTGAATCATTTACATATAGCACAGTAAGAGTAACACTGAATCATTTACATATAGAACAGTAAGAGTAACACTGAATCATTCACATATTGCACAGTAAGAATACCACTGAATCATTTACATATAGCACAGTAAGAGTAACACTGAATCATTTACATATAGCACAGTAAAATTCCCACTGGATCATTTACATATAGGACAGTAAGAGTAACACTGAATCATTTACATATAGCACAGTAAGAGTCCCACTGAATCATTTACATATAACACAGTAGGAGTAACACTGAATCATTTACATATAGCACAGTGAGAGTAACACTGAATCATTTACATATAGCACAGTAAGAGTAACACTGAATCATTTACATATAGAACAGTAAGAGTAACACTGAATCATTCACATATTGCACAGGAAGAATACCACTGAATCATTTACATATAGCACAGTAAGAGTAACACTGAATCATTTACATATAGCACAGTAAAATTCCCACTGGATCATTTACATATAGCACAGTAAGAGTAACACTGAATCATTGACATATAGCACAGTAAGAGTCCCACTGAATCATTAACATATAGCACAGTAAGAGTAACACTGAATCATTTACATATAGCACAGTAAGAATAACACTGAATCATTTACATATAGCAAAGTAAGAATAACACTGAATCATTGACATATAGCACAGTAAGAGTCCCACTGAATCATTTACATATAGCACAGTAAGAGTAACACTGAATCATTTACATATAGCACATTGAGAGTAACACTGAATCATTTACATATAGCACAGTAAGAGTAACACTGAATCATTTACATATAGCACAGTAAGAGTCCCACTGAATTATTTACATATAGCACAGTAAGAGTCCCACTGAATCATTTACATATAGCACAGTAAGAGTAACACTGAATCATTTACATATAGCACAGTAAGAGTAACACTGGATCATTTACATATAGCACAGTAAGAGTCCCACTGAATCATTTACATATAGCACAGTAAGAGTCCCACTGAATCATTTACATATAGCACAGTAAGAGTAACACTGAATCATTCACATATAGCACAGTAAGAGTACCACTTAATCATTTACATATAGCACAGTAAGAGTAACACTGAATCATTTACATATAGCAAAGTAAGAATAACATTGAATCATTGACATATAGCACAGTAAGAGTCCCACTGAATCATTTACATATAGCACAGTAAGAGTAACACTGAATCATTTACATATAGCACATTGAGAGTAACACTGAATCATTTACATATAGCACAGTAAGAGTAACACTGAATCATTTACATATAGCACAGTAAGAGTCCCACTGAATCATTTACATATAGCACAGTAAGAGTCCCACTGAATCATTTACATATAGCACAGTAAGAGTAACACTGAATCATTTACATATAGCACAGTAAGAGTAACACTGAATCATTTACATATAGCACAGTAAGAGTCCCACTGAATCATTTACATATAGCACAGTAAGAGTCCCACTGAATCATTTACATATAGCACAGTAAGAGTAACACTGAATCATTCACATATAGCACAGTAAGAGTACCACTTAATCATTTACATATAGCACAGTAAGAGTAACACTGAATCATTTACATATAGCACAGTAAGAGTAACAATGAACCATTCACATATTGCACAGAAAGAGTAACACTGAATCATTTACATATAGCACAGTAAGAGTCCCACTGAATCATTTACATATAGTACAGTAAAAGTCCCACTGGATCATTTACATATAGCACAGTAAGCGTAACACTGAATCATTTACATATAGCACAGTAAGAATAACACTGTGTAATTTACATATAGCACAGTAAGAGTCCCACTGAATCATTTACATATAGCACAGCAAAAGTCCCACTGGATCATTTACATATAGCACAGTAAGAGTAACACTGAATCATTTACTTATAGCACAGTAAGAGTCCCACTGAATCATTTACATATAGCACAGTAAGAGTCCCACTGAATCATTTACATATAACACAGTAAGAGTAACACTGAATCATTCACATATTGCACAGTAAGAATACCACTGAATCATTTACATATAGCACAGTAAGTGTAACACTGAATCATTTACATATAGCACAGTAAAATTCCCACTGGATCATTTACATATAGCACAGTAAGAGTAACACTGAATCATTGACATATAGCACAGTAAGAGTCCCACTGAATCATTAACATATAGCACAGTAAGAGTAACACTGATTCATTTACATATAGCACAGTAAGAGTAACACTGAATCATTTACATATAGCACATTGAGAGTAACACTGAATCATTTACATATAGCACAGTAAGAGTAACACTGAATCATTTACATATAGCACAGTAAGAGTCCCACTGAATCATTTACATATAGCACAGTAAGAGTCCCACTGAATCATTTACATATAGCACAGTAAGAGTAACACTGAATCATTTACATATAGCACAATAAGAGTAACACTGGATCATTTACATATAGCACAGTAAGAGTCCCACTGAATCATTTACATATAGCACAGTAAGAGTAACATTGAATCATTTACATATAGCACAGTAAGAGTAACACTGAATCATTTACATATAGCACAGTAAGAATCCCACTGAATCATATACATATAGCACAGTAATAGTAAAACTGAATCATTTACATATAGCACGGTAAGAGTAACACTGAATCATTTACATATAGCACAGTAAGAGTAACACTGAACCATTCACATATTGCACAGTAAGAGTAACACTGAATCATTTACATATAGCACAGTAAGTGTCCCACTGAATCATTTACATATAGCACAGTAAAAGTCCCACTGGATCATTTACATATAGCACAGTAAGCGTAACACTGAATCATTTACATATAGCACAGTAAGAGTAACACTGTGTCATTTACAGATAGCACAGTAAGAGTCCCACTGAATCATTTACATATAGCACAGCAAAAGTCCCACTGGATCATTTACATATAGCACAGTAAGAGTAACACTGAATCATTTACTTATAGCACAGTAAGAGTCCCACTGAATCATTTACATATAGCACAGTAAGAGTAACACTGAATTATTTACATATAGCACAGTAAGATTCCCACTGAATCATTTACATATAGCACAGTAAAAGTAACACTGAATCATTTACATATAGCACAGTAAGAGTCCCACTGAATCATTTACATATAGCACAGTAAGAGTCCCACTGATTCATTTACATATAGCACAGTAAGAGTCCCACTGAATCATTTACATATAGCACAATAAGAGTAACACTGAATCATTTACACATAGCACAGTAAGAGTAACACTGAATCATTGACATTTAGCAAAGTAAGAGTAACACTAAACCATTCACATGTAGCACAGTAAGAGTAACACTGAATCATTTACATATAGCACAGTAAGAGTCCCACTGAATCATTTACATATAGCACAGTAAGAGTAACACTGAATCATTTACAAATAGCACAGTAAGAGTAACACTGTGTCATTTACATATAGCACAGTAAGAGTAACACTGAATCTTTTACATATAGCACAGTAAGGGTCCCACTGAATCATTTACATATAGCACAGTAAGAGTAACACTGAATCATTTACAAATAGCACAGTAAGAGTAACACTGTGTCATTTACATATAGCACAGTAAGAGTCCCACTGAATCATTTACATATAGCACAGTCAAAGTCCCACTGGATCATATACATATAGCACAGTAAGAGTAACACTGAATCATTTACTTTTAGCACAGTAAGAGTCCCACTGAATCATTTACATATAGCACAGTAAGAGTAACACTGAATCATTTACATACGGTACAGTAAGAGTAACAAAGAATCATTTTACATATAGCACAGTAAGAGTCCCACTGAACCATTTACATATAGCACAGTAAGAGTAACACTGAATCGTTTACATATAGCACAGTAAGAGTAACACTGAATCATTTACATATAGCACAGTAAGAGTAACACTGAATCATTTACATATAGCACAGTAAAAGTAACACTGAATCATTTACATATAGCACAGTAAGAGTCCCACTGAGTCATTTACATATAGCACAGTAAGAGTCCCACTGAATCATTTACATATAGCACAGTAAGAGTAACACTGAATCATTTACATATAGCACAGTAAGAGTCCCACTGAATCATTGACATATAGCACAGTAAAAGTAACACTGAATCATTTACATATAGCACAGTAAGAGTAACACTAAACCATTTACATATAGCACAGTAAGAATATCACTGAATAATTTACATATAGCACAGTAAGAGTAACACTGAATCATTTACATATAGCACAGTAAGACTAGCACTGAATCATTTACATATAGCACAGTAAGAGTAACACTGGATCATTTACATATAGCACAGTAAGAGTCCCACTAAATCATTTACATATAGCACAGTAAGAGTCCCACTGAATCATTTACATATAGCACAGTAAGAGTAACACTGAATCATTCACATATAGCACAGTAAGACTAGCTCTGAATCATTTACATATAGCACAGTAAGAGTCCCACTGAATCCTTTACATATAGCACAGTAAAATTCCCACTGGATCATATACATATAGCACAGTAAGAGTAACACTGAATCATTTACATATAGCACAGTAAGAGTCCCACTGAATCATTTACATATAACACAGTAAGAGTAACACTGAATCATTTACATATAGCACAGTGAGAGTAACACTGAATCATTTACATATAGCACAGTAAGAGTAACACTGAATCATTTACATATAGAACAGTAAGAGTAACACTGAATCATTCACATATTGCACAGTAAGAATACCACTGAATCATTTACATATAGCACAGTAAGAGTAACACTGAATCATTTACATATAGCACAGTAAAATTCCCACTGGATCATTTACATATAGCACAGTAAGAGTAACACTGAATCATTGACATATAGCACAGTAAGAGTCCCACTGAATCATTAACATATAGCACAGTAAGAGTAACACTGATTCATTTACATATAGCACAGTAAGAGTAACACTGAATCATTTACATATAGCACATTGAGAGTAACACTGAATCATTTACATATAGCACAGTAAGAGTAACACTGAATCATTTACATATAGCACAGTAAGAGTCCCACTGAATCATTTACATATAGCACAGTAAGAGTCCCACTGAATCATTTACATATAGCACAGTAAGAGTAACACTGAATCATTTACATATAGCACAGTAAGAGTAACACTGGATCATTTACATATAGCACAGTAAGAGTCCCACTGAATCATTTACATATAGCACAGTAAGAGTAACACTGAATCATTTACATATAGCACAGTAAGAGTAACACTGAATCATTTACGTATAGCACAGTAAGAGTCCCACTGAATCATATACATATAGCACAGTAATAGTAACACTGAATCATTTACATATAACACGGTAAGAGTAACACTGAATCATTTACATATAGCACAGTAAGTGTCCCACTGAATCATTTACATATAGCACAGTAAAAGTCCCACTGGATCATTTACATATAGCACAGTAAGCGTAACACAGAATCATTTACATATAGCACAGTAAGAGTAACACTGTGTCATTTACATATAGCACAGTAAGAGTCCCACTGAATCATTTACATATAGCACAGCAAAAGTCCCACTGGATCATTTACATATAGCACAGTAAGAGTAACACTGAATCATTTACTTATAGCACAGTAAGAGTCCCACTGAATCATTTACATATAGCACAGTAAGAGTCCCACTGATTCATTTACATATAGCACAGTAAGAGTCCCACTGAATCATTTACATATAGCACAATAAGAGTAACACTGAATCATTTACACATAGCACAGTAAGAGTAACACTGAATCATTGACATTTAGCAAAGTAAGAGTAACACTAAACCATTCACATGTAGCACAGTAAGAGTAACACTGAATCATTTACATATAGCACAGTAAGAGTCCCACTGAATCATTTACATATAGCACAGTAAGAGTAACACTGAATCATTTACAAATAGCACAGTAAGAGTAACACTGTGTCATTTACATATAGCACAGTAAGAGTAACACTGAATCTTTTACATATAGCACAGTAAGAGTCCCACTGAATCATTTACATATAGCACAGTAAGAGTAACACTGAATCATTTACAAATAGCACAGTAAGAGTAACATTGTATCATTTACATATAGCACAGTAAGAGTCTCACTGAATCATTTACATATAGCACAGTAAAAGTCCCACTGGATCATATACATATAGCACAGTAAGAGTAACACTGAATCATTTACTTTTAGCACAGTAAGAGTCCCACTGAATCATTTACATATAGCACAGTAAGAGTAACACTGAATCATTTACATATGGTACAGTAAGAGTAACACTGAATCATTTTACATATAGCACAGTAAGAGTCCCACTGAACCATTTACATATAGCACAGTAAGAGTAACACTGAATCGTTTACATATAGCACAGTAAGAGTAACACTGAATCATTTACATATAGCACAGTAAGAGTAACACTGAATCATTTACATATAGCACAGTAAAAGTAACACTGAATCATTTACATATAGCACAGTAAGAGTCCCACTGAGTCATTTACATATAGCACAGTAAGAGTCCCACTGAATCATTTACATATAGCACAGTAAGAGTAACACTGAATCATTTACATATAGCACAGTAAGAGTCCCACTGAATCATTGACATATAGCACAGTAAGAGTAACACTGAATCATTTACATATAGCACAGTAAGAGTAACACTAAACCATTTACATATAGCACAGTAAGAGTATCACTGAATAATTTACATATAGCACAGTAAGAGTAACACTGAATCATTTACATATAGCACAGTAAGACTAGCACTGAATCATTTACATATAGCACAGTAAGAGTAACACTGGATCATTTACATATAGCACAGTAAGGGTAACACTGAATCATTTACACATAGCACAGTAAGAGTAAAACTGAATCATTTACATATAGCACAGTAAGAGTCCCACTGAATCATTTACATATAGCACAGTAAGAGTAACACTGAATCATTTACATATAGCACAGTAAGAGTAACACTGAATCATTTACATATAGCACAGTAAGAATAACACTGAATCATTGACATATAGCACAGTAAGAGTCCCACTGAATCATTTACATATAGCACAGTAAGAGTAACACTGAATCATTTACATATAGCACAGTAAGAGTAACACTGAATCATTTA
>JAEAOA010001486.1:0-48089 GCA_016746295.1 Potamilus streckersoni | reverse complement strand
ATAAATGATTCAGTGTTACTTCTTACTGTGCAAAATGTATGAATCAGTGTTTACACTTACTGTGCTATATGTAAAATGAATCAGTGGGACTCATACTGTGCTATATGTACAATGAATCAGTGTAATTCTTACTGTGTCTAAATGTAATGTATTCAGTGTTACCTTAACTGTGCAATATGTAAATGATTCTGTGGTTACACTTAACTGTGGCTTTATGTTAAATGATTCTGAGGACTCTTACTGTGCTATATGTAAAAGATTCAGTTTTAATCTTACTGTGCTTATGTGTAAATGATTCGTGTTACCCTATACTGTGCTATATGTAAATGATCCCGTGATACCTCTTACTGTGCGATAAGTAAATGATTCAGTGCAAGTCTTACTGTGCTTATATTTAAATGATTCAGTGTTACTTCTTACTGAGCAATATGAAATTATCAGTGAAACCTTACAGATGCTATATGTAAATGGTTTAGTGTTACACTACTGTGCTATAGTAAATGAATTCAGTGTTACTCTTACCTGTTGCTATATGGCAATGAATCATGGGACTCTTACGTGCTAATAAGATAAATGATTCAGTGTTACTCTTACTGTGCTATATGTAAATGATTCAGTGGGACTCTTACTGTGCTATATGTAAATGATTCAGTGGGACTCTTACTGTGCTATATGTAAATGATTCAGTGTTACTCTTACTGTGCTATATGTAAATGATTCAGTGTTACTCTTACTGTGCTATATGTAAATGATTCAGTGTTACTCTTACTGTGCTATATGTAAATGATTCAGTGTTACTCTTACTGTGCTATATGTAAATGATTCAGTGGGACTCTTACTGTGCTATATGTAAATGATTCAGTGTTACTCTTACTGTACCATATGTAAATGATTCAGTGTTACTCTTACTGTGCTATATGTACTTGTTTCAGTGGGACTCTTACTATGCTAAAAGTAAATGATTCAGTGTTACTCTTACTGTGCTGTATGTATATGATCCAGTGGGACTTTGACTATGCTATATGTAAATGATTCAGTGGGACTCTTACTGTGCTATATGTAAATGATACAGTCTTACTCTTACTGTGCTATTTGTAAATGATTTAGTGTTACTCTTACTGTGCTATATGTAAATGATCCAGTGGGACTTTTACTGTGCTATATGTAAATGATTCAGTGGGACTCTTACTGTGCTATATGTAAATGACACAGTGTTACTCTTACTGTGCTATTTGTAAATGATTCAGTGTTACTCTTACTGTGCTATATGTAAATGATTCAGTGGGACTCTTACTGTGCTATATGTAAATGATTCAGTGTTACTCTTACTGTGCTACATGTGAATGGTTTAGTGTTACTCTTACTTTGCTAAATGTCAATGATTCAGTGTTACTCTTACTGTGCTATGTGTAAATGATTCAGTGTTACTCTTATTGTGCTATATGTAAATGATTCAGTGGGACTCTTACTGTGCTATATGTAAATGATTCAGTGTTACTCTTACTGTGCTATATGTAAATGATTCAGTGGGACTTTGACTATGCTATATGTAAATGATTCAGTGTTACTCTTACTGTGCTATATGTAAATGATCCAGTGGGACTTTTGCTGTGCTATATGTAAATGATTCAGTGGGACTCTTACTGTGCTATATGTAAATGACACAGTGTTACTCTTACTGTGCTATATGTAAATGATTCTGTGTTACGCTTACTGTGCTATATGTAAATGATCCAGTGGGACTTTTACTGTGCTATATGTAAATGATTCAGTGGGACACTTACTGTGCTATATGTAAATGATTCAGTGTTACTCTTACCGTGTTATATGTAAATGATTCAGTGTTACTATTACTGTGCTATATGTAAATGATTCAGTGGGACTCTTACTGTGCTATATGTAAATGATTCAGTGTTACTCTTACTGTGCTATATGTAAATGATTCAGTGTTACTCTTACTGTGCTATATGTAAATGATTCAGTGGGACTCTTACTGTGCTATATGTAAATGATCCAGTGTTACTCTTACTGTGCTATATGTAAATGATTCAGTGTTACTCTTACTGTGCTGTGCTATAGGTAAATGATTCAGTGGGACTCTTACTGTGCTATATGTAAATGATTCAGTGGGACTCTTACTGTGCTATATGTAAATGATTCAGTGTTACTCTTACTGTGCTATATGTAAATGATTCAGTGTTACTCTCAATGTGCTATATGTAAATGATTCAGTGTTACTCTTACTGTGCTATATGTAAATGAATCAGTGTTACTCTTACTGTGCTATATGTTAATGATTCAGTGGGACTCTTACTGTGCTATATGTCAATGATTCAGTGTTACTCTTACTGTGCTATATGTAAATGATCCAGTGGGAATTTTACTGTGCTATATGTAAATGATTCAGTGTTACTCTTACTGTGCTATATGTAAATGATTCAGTGTTACTCTTACTGTGCTATATGTAAATGATTCAGTGTTACTCTTACTGTGCTATATGTAAATGATTCAGTGTTACTCTTACTGTGCTATATGTAAATGATTCAGTGTTACTCTCACTGTGCTATATGTAAATGATTCAGTGTTACTCTTACTGTGTTATATGTAAATGATTCAGTGGGACTCTTACTGTGCTATATGTAAATGATTCAGTGTTACTCTTACTGTGCTATATGTATATGATCCAGTGGGAATTTTACTGTGCTATATGTAAAGGATTCAGTGGGACTCTTACTGTGCTATATGTAAATGATTCAGAGCTAGTCTTACTGTGCTATATGTGAATGATTCAGTGTTACTCTTACTGTGCTATATGTAAATGATTCAGTGGGACTCTTACTGTGCTATATGTAAATGATTTAGTGGGACTCTTACTGTGCTATATGTAAATGATCCAGTGTTACTCTTACTGTGCTATATGTAAATGATTCAGTGCTAGTCTTACTGTGCTATATGTAAATGATTCAGTGTTACTCTTACTGTGCTATATGTAAATTATTCAGTGATATTCTTACTGTGCTATATGTAAATGGTTTAGTGTTACTCTTACTGTGCTATATGTAAATGATTCAGTGTTACTTTTACTGTGCTATATGTCAATGATTCAGTGGGACTCTTACTGTGCTATATGTAAATGATTCAGTGTTACTCTTACTGTGCTATATGTAAATGATTCAGTGGGACTCTTACTGTGCTATATGTAAATGACTCAGTGGGACTCTTACTGTGCTATATGTAAATGATTCAGTGTTACTTTTACTGTGCTATATGTAAATGATTCAGTGTTACTCTTACTGTGCTATATGTAAATGATTCAGTGTTACTCTTACTGTGCTATATGTAAACGATTCAGTGTTACTCTTACTGTGCTATATGTAAATGGTTCAGTGGGACTCTTACTGTGCTATATGTAAAATGATTCTTTGTTACTCTTACTGTACCGTATGTAAATGATTCAGTGTTACTCTTACTGTGCTATATGTAAATGATTCAGTGGGACTCTTACTGTGCTAAAAGTAAATGATTCAGTGTTACTCTTACTGTGCTATATGTATATGATCCAGTGGGACTTTGACTGTGCTATATGTAAATGATTCAGTGGGACTCTTACTGTGCTATATGTAAATGACACAGTGTTACTCTTACTGTGCTATTTGTAAATGATTCAGTGTTACTCTTACTGTGCTATATGTAAATGATTCAGTGGGACCCTTACTGTGCTATATGTAAAAGATTCAGTGTTACTCTTACTGTGCTATATGTAAATGACACAGTGTTACTCTTACTGTGCTATTTGTAAATGATTCAGTGTTACTCTTACTGTGCTATATGTAAATGATTCAGTGGGACTCTTACTGTGCTATATGTAAATGATTCAGTGTTACTCTTACTGTGCTACATGTGAATGGTTTAGTGTTACTCTTACTTTGCTAAATGTCAATGATTCAGTGTTACTCTTACTGTGCTATGTGTAAATGATTCAGTGTTACTCTTATTGTGCTATATGTAAATGATTCAGTGGGACTCTTACTGTGCTATATGTAAATGAATCAGTGGGACTCTTACTGTGCTATATGTAAATGATTCAGTGGGACTCTTACTGTGCTATATGTAAATGATTCAGTGTTACTTTTACTGTGCTATATGTAAATGATTCAGTGGGAATCTTACTGTGCTATATGTAAATAATTCAGTGTTACTCTTACTGTGCTATATGTAAATGATTCAGTGGGACTCTTACTGTGCTATAAGTAAATGATTCAGTGTTACTCTTACTGTGCTATATGTAAATGATCCAGTGGGACTTTTGCTGTGCTATATGTAAATGATTCAGTGGGACTCTTACTGTGCTATCTGTAAATGACACAGTGTTACTCTTACTGTGCTATATGTAAATGATTCAGTGTTACGCTTACTGTGCTATATGTAAATGATCCAGTGGGACTTTTACTGTGCTATATGTAAATGATTCAGTGGGACACTTACTGTGCTATATGTAAATGATTCAGTGTTACTCTTACTGTGCAATATGTGAATGGTTCAGTGTTACTCTTACTGTGCTATATGTAAATGATTCAGTGTTACTCTTACCGTGCTATATGTAAATGATTCAGTTTTACTATTACTGTGCTATATGTATATGATTCAGTGGGATTCTTACTGTGCTATATGTAAATGATTCAGTGTTACTCTTACTGTGCTATATGTAAATGATTCAATGTTACTCTTACTGTGCTATATGTAAATGATTCAGTGGGACTCTTACTGTGCTATATGTAAATGATCCAGTGTTACTCTTATTGTGCTATATGTAAATGATTCAGTGTTACTCTTACTGTGCTATATGTAAATGATTCAGTGGGACTCTTACTGTGCTATATGTAAATGATTCAGTGGGACTCTTACTGTGCTATATGTAAATGATTCAGTGTTACTCTTACTGTGCTATATGTAAATGATTCAGTGTTACTCTCAATGTGCTATATGTAAATGATTCAGTGTTACTCTTACTGTGCTATATGTAAATGAATCAGTGTTACTCTTACTGTGCTATATGTTAATGATTCAGTGGGACTCTTACTGTGCTATATGTCAATGATTCAGTGTTACTCTTACTGTGCTATATGTAAATGATCCAGTGGGAATTTTACTGTGCTATATGTAAATGATTCAGTGTTACACTTACTGTGCTATATGTAAATGATTCAGTGGTATTCTTACTGTGCAATATGTGAATGATTCAGTGTTACTCTTACTGTGTTATATGTAAATGATTCAGTGGGACTCTTACTGTGCTATATGTAAATGATTCAGTGGGACTCTTACTGTGCTATAAGTAAATGATTCAGTGTTACTCTTACTGTGCTATATGTAAATGATCCAGTGGGACTTTTGCTGTGCTATATGTAAATGATTCAGTGGGACTCTTACTGTGCTATATGTAAATTACACAGTGTTATTCTTACTGTGCTATATGTAAATGATTCAGTGTTACGCTTACTGTGCTATATGTAAATGATCCAGTGGGACTTTTACTGTACTATATGTAAATGATTCAGTGGGACTCTTACTGTGCTATATGTAAATGATTCAGTGTTACTCTTTCTGTGCAATATGTGAATGGTTCATTGTTACTCTTACTGTGCTATATGTAAATGATTCAGTGTTACTCTTACTGTGCTATATGTAAATGATTAAGTGGTACTCTTACTGTGCTATATGTGAATGATTCAGTGTTACTCTTACTGTGCTATATGTAAATGATTCAGTGGGACTCTTACTGTGCTATATGTAAATGATTCAGTGGGACTCTTACTGTGCTATATGTAAATGATTCAGTGTTACTCTTACTGTGCTATATGTAAATGATTCAGTGTTACTCTTACTGTGCTATATGTAAATGATTCAGTGGGACTCTTACTGTGCTATATGTAAATGATTCAGTGGGACTCTTACTGTGCTATATGTAAATGATTCAGTGTTACTCTTACTGTGCTATATGTAAATGATTCAGTGTTACTCTCAATGTGCTATATGTAAATGATTCAGTGTTACTCTTACTGTGCTATATGTAAATGATTCAGTGGGACTCTTACTGTGCTATATGTCAATGATTCAATGTTATTCTTACTTTGCTATATGTAAATGATTCAGTGTTACTCTTACTGTGCTATATGTAAATGATTAAGTGGTACTCTTACTGTGCTATATGTGAATGATTCAGTGTTACTCTTACTGTGCTATATGTAAATGATTCAGTGGGACTCTTACTGTGCTATATGTAAATGATTCAGTGGGACTCTTACTGTGCTATATGTAAATGATCCAGTGTTACTCTTACTGTGCTATATGTAAATGATTCAGTGTTACTCTTACTGTGCTATATGTAAATGATTCAGTGGGACTCTTACTGTGCTATATGTAAATAATTCAGTGGGACTCTTACTGTGCTATATGTAAATGATTCAGTGTTACTCTTACTGTGCTATATGTAAATGATTCAGTGTTACTCTCAATGTGCTATATGTAAATGATTCAGTGTTACTCTTACTGTGCTATATGTAAATGATTCAGTGGGACTCTTACTGTGCTATATGTCAATGATTCAGTGTTATTCTTACTTTGCTATATGTAAATGATTCAGTGTTATTCTTACTGTGCTATATGTAAATGATTCAGTGTTACTCTTACTGTGCTATATGTTAATGATTCAGTGGGACTCTTACTGTGCTATATGTCAATGATTCAGTGTTACTCTTACTGTGCTATATGTAAATGATCCAGTGGGAATTTTACTGTGCTATATGTAAATGATTCAGTGTTACTCTTACTGTGCTATATGTAAATGATTCAGTGGTATTCTTCCTGTGCAATATGTGAATGATTCAGTGTTACTCTTACTGTTCTATATGTAAATGATTCAGTGTTACTCTTACTGTGCTATATGTAAATGATTCAGTGTTACTCTCACTGTGCTATATGTAAATGATTCAGTGTTACTCCTACTGTGTTATATGTAAATGATTCAGTGGGACTCTTACTGTGCTATATGTAAATGATTCAGTGTTACTCTTACTGTCCTATATGTAAATGATCCAGTGGGAATTTTACTGTGCTATATGTAAATGATTCAGTGTTACTCTTACTGTGCTATATGTAAATGATTCAGTGGTATTCTTACTGTGCAATATGTGAATGATTCAGTGTTACTCTTACTGTTCTATATGTAAATGATTCAGTGTTACTCTTACTGTGCTATATGTAAATGATTCAGTGTTACTCTCACTGTGCTATATGTAAATGATTCAGTGTTACTCTTACTGTGTTATATGTAAATGATTCAGTGGGACTCTTACTGTGCTATATGTAAATGATTCAGTGTTACTCTTACTGTGCTATATGTATATGATCCAGTGGGAATTTTACTGTGCTATATGTAAAGGATTCAGTGGGACTCTTACTGTGCTATATGTAAATGATTCAGTGTTACTCTTACTGTGCTATATGTAAATGATTCAGTGTTACTCTTACTGTGCTATATGTAAATGATTCAGTGTTACTCTTACTGTGCTATATGTAAATGATTCAGTGGGACTCTTACTGTGCTATATGTAAATGATTCAGTGTTACTCTTACTGTGCTATATGTAAATGATTCAGTGGTAATCTTTCTGTGCTATATGTCAATGATTCAGTGTTACTCTTACTGTGCTATATGTAAATGATTCAGTGGGACTCTTACTCTGCTATATGTAAATAATTCAGTGTTACTCTTACTGTGCTATATGTAAATAATTCAGTGTTACTCTTACTGTGCTATATGTAAATGATTCAGTGGGACAATTACTGTGCTATATGTAAATGATCCAGTGTTACTCTTACTGTGCTATATGTAAATGATTCAGTGCTAGTCTTACTGTGCTATATGTAAATGATTCAGTGTTACTCTTACTGTGCTATATGTAAATTATTCAGTGTTACTCTTACTGTGCTATATGTGAATGGTTTAGTGTTACTCTTACTGTGCTATATGTAAATGATTCAGTGTTACTCTTACTGTGCTATATGTCAATGATTCAGTGGGACTCTTACTGTGCTATATGTAAATGATTCAGTGTTACTCTTACTGTGCTATATGTAAATGATTCAGTGGGACTCTTACTGTGCTATATGTAAATGACTCAGTGGGACTCTTACTGTGCTATATGTAAATGATTCAGTGTTACTTTTACTGTGCTATATGTAAATCATTCAGTGTTACTCTTACTGTGCTATATGTACATGATTCAGTGTTACTCTTAATGTGCTATATGTAAACGATTCAGTGTTACTCTTACTGTGCTATATGTAAATGGTTCAGTGGGACAATTACTGTGCTATATGTAAAATGATTCATTGTTACTCTTACTGTACCATATGTAAATGATTCAGTGTTACTCTTACTGTGCTATATGTAAATGATTCAGTGGGACTCTTACTGTGCTAAAAGTAAATGATTCAGTGTTACTCTTACTGTGCTATATGTATATGATCCAGTGGGACTGAGACTGTGCTATATGTAAATGATTCAGTGGGACTCTTACTGTGCTATATGTAAATGACACAGTGTTGCTCTTACTGTGCTATTTGTAAATGATTCAGTGTTACTCTTACTGTGCTATATGTAAATGATTCAGTGGGACTCTTACTGTGCTATATGTCAATGATTCAGTGTTATTCTTACTGTGCTATATGTAAATGATTCAGTGGGACTCTTACTGTGCTATATGTAAATGATTCAGTGTTACTCTTACTGTGCTATATGTAAATGATTCAGTGTTACTCTTACTGTGCTATATGTAAATGATTCAGTGTTACTCTTACTGTGCTATATGTAAATGATTCAGTGGGACTCTTACTGTGCTATATGTCAATGATTCAGTGTTATTCTTACTGTGCTATATGTAAATGATTCAGTGTTACTCTTACTGTGCTATATGTAAATGATTCAGTGTTACTCTTACTGTGCTATATGTAAATGATTCAGTGGGACTCTTACTGTGCTATATGTAAATGATTCAGTGTTACTCTTACTGTGCTATATGTAAATGATTCAGTGTTACTCTTACTGTGCTATATGTAAATGATCCAGTGTTACTCTTACTGTGCTATATGTAAATGATTCAGTGCTAGTCTTACTGTGCTATATGTAAATGATTCAGTGTTACTCTTACTGTGCTATATGTAAATTATTCAGTGATACTCTTACTGTGCTATATGTAAATGGTTTAGTGTTACTCTTACTGTGCTATATGTAAATGATTCAGTGTTACTCTTACTGTGCTATATGTCAATGATTCAGTGGGACTCTTACTGTGCTATATGTAAATGATTCAGTGTTACTCTTACTGTGCTATATGTAAATGATTCAGTGGGACTCTTACTGTGCTATATGTAAATGACTCAGTGGGACTCTTACTGTGCTATATGTAAATGATTCAGTGTTACTTTTACTGTGCTATATGTAAATGATTCAGTGTTACTCTTACTGTGCTATATGTAAATGATTCAGTGTTACTCTTACTGTGCTATATGTAAACGATTCAGTGTTACTCTTACTGTGCTATATGTAAATGGTTCAGTGGGACTCTTACTGTGCTATATGTAAAATGATTCAGTGTTACTCTTACTGTACCATATGTAAATGATTCAGTGTTACTCTTACTGTGCTATATGTAAATGATTCAGTGGGACTCTTACTGTGCTAAAAGTAAATGATTCAGTGTTACTCTTACTGTGCTATATGTATATGATCCAGTGGGACTTTGACTGTGCTATATGTAAATGATTCAGTGGGACTCTTACTGTGCTATATGTAAATGATTCAGTGTTACTCTTACTGTGCTATATGTAAATGATTCAGTGTTACTCTTACTGTGCTATATGTAAATGATTCAGTGGGACTCTTACTGTGCTATATGTAAAAGATTCAGTGTTACTCTTACTGTGCTATATGTAAATGACACAGTGTTACTCTTACTGTGCTATTTGTAAATGATTCAGTGTTACTCTTACTGTGCTATATGTAAATGATTCAGTGGGACTCTTACTGTGCTATATGTAAATGATTCAGTGTTACTCTTACTGTGCTACATGTGAATGGTTTAGTGTTACTCTTACTTTGCTAAATGTCAATGATTCAGTGTTACTCTTACTGTGCTATGTGTAAATGATTCAGTGTTACTCTTATTGTGCTATATGTAAATGATTCAGTGGGACTCTTACTGTGCTATATGTAAATGAATCAGTGGGACTCTTACTGTGCTATATGTAAATGATTCAGTGGGACTCTTACTGTGCTATAAGTAAATGATTCAGTGTTACTCTTACTGTGCTATATGTAAATGATCCAGTGGGACTTTTGCTGTGCTATATGTAAATGATTCAGTGGGACTCTTACTGTGCTATATGTAAATGACACAGTGTTACTCTTACTGTGCTATATGTAAATGATTCTGTGTTACGCTTACTGTGCTATATGTAAATGATCCAGTGGGACTTTTACTGTGCTATATGTAAATGATTCAGTGGGACACTTACTGTGCTATATGTAAATGATTCAGTGTTACTCTTACCGTGTTATATGTAAATGATTCAGTGTTACTATTACTGTGCTATATGTATATGATTCAGTGGGACTCTTACTGTGCTATACGTAAATGATTCAGTGTTACTCTTACTGTGCTATATGTAAATGATTCAGTGTTACTCTTACTGTGCTATATGTAAATGATTCAGTGGGACTCTTACTGTGCTATATGTAAATGATCCAGTGTTACTCTTACTGTGCTATATGTAAATGATTCAGTGTTACTCTTACTGTGCTATATGTAAATGATTCAGTGGGACTCTTACTGTGCTATATGTAAATGATTCAGTGGGACTCTTACTGTGCTATATGTAAATGATTCAGTGTTACTCTTACTGTGCTATATGTAAATGATTCAGTGTTACTCTCAATGTGCTATATGTAAATGATTCAGTGTTACTCTTACTGTGCTATATGTAAATGAATCAGTGTTACTCTTACTGTGCTATATGTTAATGATTCAGTGGGACTCTTACTGTGCTATATGTCAATGATTCAGTGTTACTCTTACTGTGCTATATGTAAATGATCCAGTGGGAATTTTACTGTGCTATATGTAAATGATTCAGTGTTACTCTTACTGTGCTATATGTAAATGATTCAGTGGTATTCTTACTGTGCAATATGTGAATGATTCAGTGTTACTCTTACTGTTCTATATGTAAATGATTCAGTGTTACTCTTACTGTGCTATATGTAAATGATTCAGTGTTACTCTCACTGTGCTATATGTAAATGATTCAGTGTTACTCTTACTGTGTTATATGTAAATGATTCAGTGGGACTCTTACTGTGCTATATGTAAATGATTCAGTGTTACTCTTACTGTGCTATATGTATATGATCCAGTGGGAATTTTACTGTGCTATATGTAAAGGATTCAGTGGGACTCTTACTGTGCTATATGTAAATGATTCAGAGCTAGTCTTACTGTGCTATATGTGAATGATTCAGTGTTACTCTTACTGTGCTATATGTAAATGATTCAGTGGGACTCTTACTGTGCTATATGTAAATGATTTAGTGGGACTCTTACTGTGCTATATGTAAATGATCCAGTGTTACTCTTACTGTGCTATATGTAAATGATTCAGTGCTAGTCTTACTGTGCTATATGTAAATGATTCAGTGTTACTCTTACTGTGCTATATGTAAATTATTCAGTGATATTCTTACTGTGCTATATGTAAATGGTTTAGTGTTACTCTTACTGTGCTATATGTAAATGATTCAGTGTTACTTTTACTGTGCTATATGTCAATGATTCAGTGGGACTCTTACTGTGCTATATGTAAATGATTCAGTGTTACTCTTACTGTGCTATATGTAAATGATTCAGTGGGACTCTTACTGTGCTATATGTAAATGACTCAGTGGGACTCTTACTGTGCTATATGTAAATGATTCAGTGTTACTTTTACTGTGCTATATGTAAATGATTCAGTGTTACTCTTACTGTGCTATATGTAAATGATTCAGTGTTACTCTTACTGTGCTATATGTAAACGATTCAGTGTTACTCTTACTGTGCTATATGTAAATGGTTCAGTGGGACTCTTACTGTGCTATATGTAAAATGATTCTTTGTTACTCTTACTGTACCGTATGTAAATGATTCAGTGTTACTCTTACTGTGCTATATGTAAATGATTCAGTGGGACTCTTACTGTGCTAAAAGTAAATGATTCAGTGTTACTCTTACTGTGCTATATGTATATGATCCAGTGGGACTTTGACTGTGCTATATGTAAATGATTCAGTGGGACTCTTACTGTGCTATATGTAAATGACACAGTGTTACTCTTACTGTGCTATTTGTAAATGATTCAGTGTTACTCTTACTGTGCTATATGTAAATGATTCAGTGGGACCCTTACTGTGCTATATGTAAAAGATTCAGTGTTACTCTTACTGTGCTATATGTAAATGACACAGTGTTACTCTTACTGTGCTATTTGTAAATGATTCAGTGTTACTCTTACTGTGCTATATGTAAATGATTCAGTGGGACTCTTACTGTGCTATATGTAAATGATTCAGTGTTACTCTTACTGTGCTACATGTGAATGGTTTAGTGTTACTCTTACTTTGCTAAATGTCAATGATTCAGTGTTTCTCTTACTGTGCTATGTGTAAATGATTCAGTGTTACTCTTATTGTGCTATATGTAAATGATTCAGTGGGACTCTTACTGTGCTATATGTAAATGAATCAGTGGGACTCTTACTGTGCTATATGTAAATGATTCAGTGGGACTCTTACTGTGCTATATGTAAATGATTCAGTGTTACTTTTACTGTGCTATATGTAAATGATTCAGTGGGAATCTTACTGTGCTATATGTAAATAATTCAGTGTTACTCTTACTGTGCTATATGTAAATGATTCAGTGGGACTCTTACTGTGCTATAAGTAAATGATTCAGTGTTACTCTTACTGTGCTATATGTAAATGATCCAGTGGGACTTTTGCTGTGCTATATGTAAATGATTCAGTGGGACTCTTACTGTGCTATCTGTAAATGACACAGTGTTACTCTTACTGTGCTATATGTAAATGATTCAGTGTTACGCTTACTGTGCTATATGTAAATGATCCAGTGGGACTTTTACTGTGCTATATGTAAATGATTCAGTGGGACACTTACTGTGCTATATGTAAATGATTCAGTGTTACTCTTACTGTGCAATATGTGAATGGTTCAGTGTTACTCTTACTGTGCTATATGTAAATGATTCAGTGTTACTCTTACCGTGCTATATGTAAATGATTCAGTTTTACTATTACTGTGCTATATGTATATGATTCAGTGGGATTCTTACTGTGCTATATGTAAATGATTCAGTGTTACTCTTACTGTGCTATATGTAAATGATTCAATGTTACTCTTACTGTGCTATATGTAAATGATTCAGTGGGACTCTTACTGTGCTATATGTAAATGATCCAGTGTTACTCTTATTGTGCTATATGTAAATGATTCAGTGTTACTCTTACTGTGCTATATGTAAATGATTCAGTGGGACTCTTACTGTGCTATATGTAAATGATTCAGTGGGACTCTTACTGTGCTATATGTAAATGATTCAGTGTTACTCTTACTGTGCTATATGTAAATGATTCAGTGTTACTCTCAATGTGCTATATGTAAATGATTCAGTGTTACTCTTACTGTGCTATATGTAAATGAATCAGTGTTACTCTTACTGTGCTATATGTTAATGATTCAGTGGGACTCTTACTGTGCTATATGTCAATGATTCAGTGTTACTCTTACTGTGCTATATGTAAATGATCCAGTGGGAATTTTACTGTGCTATATGTAAATGATTCAGTGTTACACTTACTGTGCTATATGTAAATGATTCAGTGGTATTCTTACTGTGCAATATGTGAATGATTCAGTGTTACTCTTACTGTGTTATATGTAAATGATTCAGTGGGACTCTTACTGTGCTATATGTAAATGATTCAGTGGGACTCTTACTGTGCTATAAGTAAATGATTCAGTGTTACTCTTACTGTGCTATATGTAAATGATCCAGTGGGACTTTTGCTGTGCTATATGTAAATGATTCAGTGGGACTCTTACTGTGCTATATGTAAATTACACAGTGTTATTCTTACTGTGCTATATGTAAATGATTCAGTGTTACGCTTACTGTGCTATATGTAAATGATCCAGTGGGACTTTTACTGTACTATATGTAAATGATTCAGTGGGACTCTTACTGTGCTATATGTAAATGATTCAGTGTTACTCTTTCTGTGCAATATGTGAATGGTTCATTGTTACTCTTACTGTGCTATATGTAAATGATTCAGTGTTACTCTTACTGTGCTATATGTAAATGATTAAGTGGTACTCTTACTGTGCTATATGTGAATGATTCAGTGTTACTCTTACTGTGCTATATGTAAATGATTCAGTGGGACTCTTACTGTGCTATATGTAAATGATTCAGTGGGACTCTTACTGTGCTATATGTAAATGATCCAGTGTTACTCTTACTGTGCTATATGTAAATGATTCAGTGTTACTCTTACTGTGCTATATGTAAATGATTCATTGGGACTCTTACTGTGCTATATGTAAATGATTCAGTGGGACTCTTACTGTGCTATATGTAAATGATTCAGTGTTACTCTTACTGTGCTATATGTAAATGATTCAGTGTTACTCTCAATGTGCTATATGTAAATGATTCAGTGTTACTCTTACTGTGCTATATGTAAATGATTCAGTGGGACTCTTACTGTGCTATATGTCAATGATTCAATGTTATTCTTACTTTGCTATATGTAAATGATTCAGTGTTACTCTTACTGTGCTATATGTAAATGATTAAGTGGTACTCTTACTGTGCTATATGTGAATGATTCAGTG
Source organism: Potamilus streckersoni (assembly GCA_016746295.1). NCBI lineage: Eukaryota > Metazoa > Mollusca > Bivalvia > Unionida > Unionidae > Potamilus > Potamilus streckersoni. The sequence goes on along the minus strand of JAEAOA010001486.1, from coordinate 33,076 downwards.
TTACTCTTACTGTGCTATATGTAAATGATTCAGTGGGACTCTTACTGTGCTATATGTAAATGATTCAGTGGGACTCTTACTGTGCTATATGTAAATGATCCAGTGTTACTCTTACTGTGCTATATGTAAATGATTCAGTGTTACTCTTACTGTGCTATATGTAAATGATTCAGTGGGACTCTTACTGTGCTATATGTAAATAATTCAGTGGGACTCTTACTGTGCTATATGTAAATGATTCAGTGTTACTCTTACTGTGCTATATGTAAATGATTCAGTGTTACTCTCAATGTGCTATATGTAAATGATTCAGTGTTACTCTTACTGTGCTATATGTAAATGATTCAGTGGGACTCTTACTGTGCTATATGTCAATGATTCAGTGTTATTCTTACTTTGCTATATGTAAATGATTCAGTGTTATTCTTACTGTGCTATATGTAAATGATTCAGTGTTACTCTTACTGTGCTATATGTTAATGATTCAGTGGGACTCTTACTGTGCTATATGTCAATGATTCAGTGTTACTCTTACTGTGCTATATGTAAATGATCCAGTGGGAATTTTACTGTGCTATATGTAAATGATTCAGTGTTACTCTTACTGTGCTATATGTAAATGATTCAGTGGTATTCTTCCTGTGCAATATGTGAATGATTCAGTGTTACTCTTACTGTTCTATATGTAAATGATTCAGTGTTACTCTTACTGTGCTATATGTAAATGATTCAGTGTTACTCTCACTGTGCTATATGTAAATGATTCAGTGTTACTCCTACTGTGTTATATGTAAATGATTCAGTGGGACTCTTACTGTGCTATATGTAAATGATTCAGTGTTACTCTTACTGTCCTATATGTAAATGATCCAGTGGGAATTTTACTGTGCTATATGTAAATGATTCAGTGTTACTCTTACTGTGCTATATGTAAATGATTCAGTGGTATTCTTACTGTGCAATATGTGAATGATTCAGTGTTACTCTTACTGTTCTATATGTAAATGATTCAGTGTTACTCTTACTGTGCTATATGTAAATGATTCAGTGTTACTCTCACTGTGCTATATGTAAATGATTCAGTGTTACTCTTACTGTGTTATATGTAAATGATTCAGTGGGACTCTTACTGTGCTATATGTAAATGATTCAGTGTTACTCTTACTGTGCTATATGTATATGATCAAGTGGGAATTTTACTGTGCTATATGTAAAGGATTCAGTGGGAATCTTACTGTGCTATATGTAAATGATTCAGTGCTACTCCTACTGTGCTATATGTGAATAATTCAGTGTTACTCTTACTGTGCTATATGTAAATGATTCAGTGGGACTCTTACTGAGCTATATGTAAATGATTCAGAGGGACTCTTACTGTGCTATATGTAAATGATTCAGTTTTACTCTTACTGTGCTATATGTAAATGATTCAGTGTTACCCTTACTGTGCTATATGTAAATGATTCAGTGTTACTCTTACTGTGCTATATGTAAATGATTCAGTGGGACTCTTACTGTGCTATAGGTAAATGATTCAGTGTTACTCTTACTGTGCTATATGTAAATGATTCAGTGGTAATCTTTCTGTGCTATATGTCAATGATTCAGTGTTACTCTTACTGTGCTATATGTAAATGATTCAGTGGGACTCTTACTCTGCTATATGTAAATAATTCAGTGTTACTCTTACTGTGCTATATGTAAATAGTTCAGTGTTACTCTTACTGTGCTATATGTAAATGATTCAGTGGGACAATTACTGTGCTATATGTAAATGATCCAGTGTTACTCTTACTGTGCTATATGTAAATGATTCAGTGCTAGTCTTACTGTGCTATATGTAAATGATTCAGTGTTACTCTTACTGTGCTATATGTAAATTATTCAGTGTTACTCTTACTGTGCTATATGTGAATGGTTTAGTGTTACTCTTACTGTGCTATATGTAGATGATTCAGTGTTACTCTTACTGTGCTATATGTCAATGATTCAGTGTTACTCTTACTGTGCTATATGTAAATGATTCAGCGTTACTCTTACTGTGCTATATGTAAATGATTCAGTGGGACTCTTACTGTGCTATATGTAAATGACTCAGTGGGACTCTTACTGTGCTATATGTAAATGATTCAGTGTTACTTTTACTGTGCTATATGTAAATCATTCAGTGTTACTCTTACTGTGCTATATGTACATGATTCAGTGTTACTCTTAATGTGCTATATGTAAACGATTCAGTGTTACTCTTACTGTGCTATATGTAAATGGTTCAGTGGGACAATTACTGTGCTATATGTAAAATGATTCATTGTTACTCTTACTGTACCATATGTAAATGATTCAGTGTTACTCTTACTGTGCTATATGTAAATGATTCAGTGGGACTCTTACTGTGCTAAAAGTAAATGATTCAGTGTTACTCTTACTGTGCTATATGTATATGATCCAGTGGGACTGAGACTGTGCTATATGTAAATGATTCAGTGGGACTCTTACTGTGCTATATGTAAATGACACAGTGTTGCTCTTACTGTGCTATTTGTAAATGATTCAGTGTTACTCTTACTGTGCTATATGTAAATGATTCAGTGGGACTCTTACTGTGCTATATGTCAATGATTCAGTGTTATTCTTACTGTGCTATATGTAAATGATTCAGTGGGACTCTTACTGTGCTATATGTAAATGATTCAGTGTTACTCTTACTGTGCTATATGTAAATGATTCAGTGTTACTCTTACTGTGCTATATGTAAATGATTCAGTGTTACTCTTACTGTGCTATATGTAAATGATTCAGTGGGACTCTTACTGTGCTATATGTCAATGATTCAGTGTTATTCTTACTGTGCTATATGTAAATGATTCAGTGTTACTCTTACTGTGCTATATGTAAATGATTCAGTGTTACTCTTACTGTGCTATATGTAAATGATTCAGTGGGACTCTTACTGTGCTATATGTAAATGATTCAGTTTTACTCTTACTGTGCTATGTGTAAATGATTCAGTGTTACCCTTACTGTGCTATATGTAAATGATCCAGTGTTACTCTTTCTGTGCTATATGTAAATGATTCAGTGCTAGTCTTACTGTGCTATATGTAAATGATTCAGTGTTACTCTTACTGTGCTATATGTAAATTATTCAGTGATACTCTTACTGTGCTATATGTAAATGGTTTAGTGTTACTCTTACTGTGCTATATGTAAATGATTCAGTGTTACTCTTACTGTGCTATATGTCAATGATTCAGTGGGACTCTTACTGTGCTATATGTAAATGATTCAGTGTTACTCTTACTGTGCTATATGTAAATGATTCAGTGGGACTCTTACTGTGCTATATGTAAATGACTCAGTGGGACTCTTACTGTGCTATATGTAAATGATTCAGTGTTACTTTTACTGTGCTATATGTAAATGATTCAGTGTTACTCTTACTGTGCTATATGTAAATGATTCAGTGTTACTCTTACTGTGCTATATGTAAACGATTCAGTGTTACTCTTACTGTGCTATATGTAAATGGTTCAGTGGGACTCTTACTGTGCTATATGTAAAATGATTCAGTGTTACTCTTACTGTACCATATGTAAATGATTCAGTGTTACTCTTACTGTGCTATATGTAAATGATTCAGTGGGACTCTTACTGTGCTAAAAGTAAATGATTCAGTGTTACTCTTACTGTGCTATATGTATATGATCCAGTGGGACTTTTACTGTGCTATATGTAAATGATTCAGTGAGACTCTTACTGTGCTATATGTAAATGATACAATGTTACTCTTACTGTGCTATTTGTAAATGATTCAGTGTTACTCTTACTGTGCTATATGTAAATGATTCAGTGGGACTCTTACTGTGCTATATGTAAAAGATTCAGTGTTACTCTTACTGTGCTATATGTAAATGACACAGTGTTACTCTTACTGTGCTATTTGTAAATGATTCAGTGTTACTCTTACTGTGCTATATGTAAATGATTCAGTGGGACTCTTACTGTGCTATATGTAAATGATTCAGTGTTACTCTTACTGTGCTACATGTGAATGGTTTAGTGTTACTCTTACTTTGCTAAATGTCAATGATTCAGTGTTACTCTTACTGTGCTATGTGTAAATGATTCAGTGTTACTCTTATTGTGCTATATGTAAATGATTCAGTGGGACTCTTACTGTGCTATATGTAAATGAATCAGTGGGACTCTTACTGTGCTATATGTAAATGATTCAGTGGGACTCTTACTGTGCTATAAGTAAATGATTCAGTGTTACTCTTACTGTGCTATATGTAAATGATCCAGTGGGACTTTTGCTGTGCTATATGTAAATGATTCAGTGGGACTCTTACTGTGCTATATGTAAATGACACAGTGTTACTCTTACTGTGCTATATGTAAATGATTCTGTGTTACGCTTACTGTGCTATATGTAAATGATCCAGTGGGACTTTTACTGTGCTATATGTAAATGATTCAGTGGGACACTTACTGTGCTATATGTAAATGATTCAGTGTTACTCTTACCGTGTTATATGTAAATGATTCAGTGTTACTATTACTGTGCTATATGTATATGATTCAGTGGGACTCTTACTGTGCTATACGTAAATGATTCAGTGTTACTCTTACTGTGCTATATGTAAATGATTCAGTGTTACTCTTACTGTGCTATATGTAAATGATTCAGTGGGACTCTTACTGTGCTATATGTAAATGATCCAGTGTTACTCTTACTGTGCTATATGTAAATGATTCAGTGTTACTCTTACTGTGCTATATGTAAATGATTCAGTGGGACTCTTACTGTGCTATATGTAAATGATTCAGTGGGACTCTTACTGTGCTATATGTAAATGATTCAGTGTTACTCTTACTGTGCTATATGTAAATGATTCAGTGTTACTCTCAATGTGCTATATGTAAATGATTCAGTGTTACTCTTACTGTGCTATATGTAAATGAATCAGTGTTACTCTTACTGTGCTATATGTTAATGATTCAGTGGGACTCTTACTGTGCTATATGTCAATGATTCAGTGTTACTCTTACTGTGCTATATGTAAATGATCCAGTGGGAATTTTACTGTGCTATATGTAAATGATTCAGTGTTACTCTTACTGTGCTATATGTAAATGATTCAGTGGTATTCTTACTGTGCAATATGTGAATGATTCAGTGTTACTCTTACTGTTCTATATGTAAATGATTCAGTGTTACTCTTACTGTGCTATATGTAAATGATTCAGTGTTACTCTCACTGTGCTATATGTAAATGATTCAGTGTTACTCTTACTGTGTTATATGTAAATGATTCAGTGGGACTCTTACTGTGCTATATGTAAATGATTCAGTGTTACTCTTACTGTGCTATATGTATATGATCCAGTGGGAATTTTACTGTGCTATATGTAAAGGATTCAGTGGGACTCTTACTGTGCTATATGTAAATGATTCAGAGCTAGTCTTACTGTGCTATATGTGAATGATTCAGTGTTACTCTTACTGTGCTATATGTAAATGATTCAGTGGGACTCTTACTGTGCTATATGTAAATGATTTAGTGGGACTCTTACTGTGCTATATGTAAATGATCCAGTGTTACTCTTACTGTGCTATATGTAAATGATTCAGTGCTAGTCTTACTGTGCTATATGTAAATGATTCAGTGTTACTCTTACTGTGCTATATGTAAATTATTCAGTGATATTCTTACTGTGCTATATGTAAATGGTTTAGTGTTACTCTTACTGTGCTATATGTAAATGATTCAGTGTTACTTTTACTGTGCTATATGTCAATGATTCAGTGGGACTCTTACTGTGCTATATGTAAATGATTCAGTGTTACTCTTACTGTGCTATATGTAAATGATTCAGTGGGACTCTTACTGTGCTATATGTAAATGACTCAGTGGGACTCTTACTGTGCTATATGTAAATGATTCAGTGTTACTTTTACTGTGCTATATGTAAATGATTCAGTGTTACTCTTACTGTGCTATATGTAAATGATTCAGTGTTACTCTTACTGTGCTATATGTAAACGATTCAGTGTTACTCTTACTGTGCTATATGTAAATGGTTCAGTGGGACTCTTACTGTGCTATATGTAAAATGATTCTTTGTTACTCTTACTGTACCGTATGTAAATGATTCAGTGTTACTCTTACTGTGCTATATGTAAATGATTCAGTGGGACTCTTACTGTGCTAAAAGTAAATGATTCAGTGTTACTCTTACTGTGCTATATGTATATGATCCAGTGGGACTTTGACTGTGCTATATGTAAATGATTCAGTGGGACTCTTACTGTGCTATATGTAAATGACACAGTGTTACTCTTACTGTGCTATTTGTAAATGATTCAGTGTTACTCTTACTGTGCTATATGTAAATGATTCAGTGGGACCCTTACTGTGCTATATGTAAAAGATTCAGTGTTACTCTTACTGTGCTATATGTAAATGACACAGTGTTACTCTTACTGTGCTATTTGTAAATGATTCAGTGTTACTCTTACTGTGCTATATGTAAATGATTCAGTGGGACTCTTACTGTGCTATATGTAAATGATTCAGTGTTACTCTTACTGTGCTACATGTGAATGGTTTAGTGTTACTCTTACTTTGCTAAATGTCAATGATTCAGTGTTACTCTTACTGTGCTATGTGTAAATGATTCAGTGTTACTCTTATTGTGCTATATGTAAATGATTCAGTGGGACTCTTACTGTGCTATATGTAAATGAATCAGTGGGACTCTTACTGTGCTATATGTAAATGATTCAGTGGGACTCTTACTGTGCTATATGTAAATGATTCAGTGTTACTTTTACTGTGCTATATGTAAATGATTCAGTGGGAATCTTACTGTGCTATATGTAAATAATTCAGTGTTACTCTTACTGTGCTATATGTAAATGATTCAGTGGGACTCTTACTGTGCTATAAGTAAATGATTCAGTGTTACTCTTACTGTGCTATATGTAAATGATCCAGTGGGACTTTTGCTGTGCTATATGTAAATGATTCAGTGGGACTCTTACTGTGCTATCTGTAAATGACACAGTGTTACTCTTACTGTGCTATATGTAAATGATTCAGTGTTACGCTTACTGTGCTATATGTAAATGATCCAGTGGGACTTTTACTGTGCTATATGTAAATGATTCAGTGGGACACTTACTGTGCTATATGTAAATGATTCAGTGTTACTCTTACTGTGCAATATGTGAATGGTTCAGTGTTACTCTTACTGTGCTATATGTAAATGATTCAGTGTTACTCTTACCGTGCTATATGTAAATGATTCAGTTTTACTATTACTGTGCTATATGTATATGATTCAGTGGGATTCTTACTGTGCTATATGTAAATGATTCAGTGTTACTCTTACTGTGCTATATGTAAATGATTCAATGTTACTCTTACTGTGCTATATGTAAATGATTCAGTGGGACTCTTACTGTGCTATATGTAAATGATCCAGTGTTACTCTTATTGTGCTATATGTAAATGATTCAGTGTTACTCTTACTGTGCTATATGTAAATGATTCAGTGGGACTCTTACTGTGCTATATGTAAATGATTCAGTGGGACTCTTACTGTGCTATATGTAAATGATTCAGTGTTACTCTTACTGTGCTATATGTAAATGATTCAGTGTTACTCTCAATGTGCTATATGTAAATGATTCAGTGTTACTCTTACTGTGCTATATGTAAATGAATCAGTGTTACTCTTACTGTGCTATATGTTAATGATTCAGTGGGACTCTTACTGTGCTATATGTCAATGATTCAGTGTTACTCTTACTGTGCTATATGTAAATGATCCAGTGGGAATTTTACTGTGCTATATGTAAATGATTCAGTGTTACACTTACTGTGCTATATGTAAATGATTCAGTGGTATTCTTACTGTGCAATATGTGAATGATTCAGTGTTACTCTTACTGTGTTATATGTAAATGATTCAGTGGGACTCTTACTGTGCTATATGTAAATGATTCAGTGGGACTCTTACTGTGCTATAAGTAAATGATTCAGTGTTACTCTTACTGTGCTATATGTAAATGATCCAGTGGGACTTTTGCTGTGCTATATGTAAATGATTCAGTGGGACTCTTACTGTGCTATATGTAAATTACACAGTGTTATTCTTACTGTGCTATATGTAAATGATTCAGTGTTACGCTTACTGTGCTATATGTAAATGATCCAGTGGGACTTTTACTGTACTATATGTAAATGATTCAGTGGGACTCTTACTGTGCTATATGTAAATGATTCAGTGTTACTCTTTCTGTGCAATATGTGAATGGTTCATTGTTACTCTTACTGTGCTATATGTAAATGATTCAGTGTTACTCTTACTGTGCTATATGTAAATGATTAAGTGGTACTCTTACTGTGCTATATGTGAATGATTCAGTGTTACTCTTACTGTGCTATATGTAAATGATTCAGTGGGACTCTTACTGTGCTATATGTAAATGATTCAGTGGGACTCTTACTGTGCTATATGTAAATGATTCAGTGTTACTCTTACTGTGCTATATGTAAATGATTCAGTGTTACTCTTACTGTGCTATATGTAAATGATTCAGTGGGACTCTTACTGTGCTATATGTAAATGATTCAGTGGGACTCTTACTGTGCTATATGTAAATGATTCAGTGTTACTCTTACTGTGCTATATGTAAATGATTCAGTGTTACTCTCAATGTGCTATATGTAAATGATTCAGTGTTACTCTTACTGTGCTATATGTAAATGATTCAGTGGGACTCTTACTGTGCTATATGTCAATGATTCAATGTTATTCTTACTTTGCTATATGTAAATGATTCAGTGTTACTCTTACTGTGCTATATGTAAATGATTAAGTGGTACTCTTACTGTGCTATATGTGAATGATTCAGTGTTACTCTTACTGTGCTATATGTAAATGATTCAGTGGGACTCTTACTGTGCTATATGTAAATGATTCAGTGGGACTCTTACTGTGCTATATGTAAATGATCCAGTGTTACTCTTACTGTGCTATATGTAAATGATTCAGTGTTACTCTTACTGTGCTATATGTAAATGATTCAGTGGGACTCTTACTGTGCTATATGTAAATAATTCAGTGGGACTCTTACTGTGCTATATGTAAATGATTCAGTGTTACTCTTACTGTGCTATATGTAAATGATTCAGTGTTACTCTCAATGTGCTATATGTAAATGATTCAGTGTTACTCTTACTGTGCTATATGTAAATGATTCAGTGGGACTCTTACTGTGCTATATGTCAATGATTCAGTGTTATTCTTACTTTGCTATATGTAAATGATTCAGTGTTATTCTTACTGTGCTATATGTAAATGATTCAGTGTTACTCTTACTGTGCTATATGTTAATGATTCAGTGGGACTCTTACTGTGCTATATGTCAATGATTCAGTGTTTCTCTTACTGTGCTATATGTAAATGATCCAGTGGGAATTTTACTGTGCTATATGTAAATGATTCAGTGTTACTCTTACTGTGCTATATGTAAATGATTCAGAGGTATTCTTCCTGTGCAATATGTGAATGATTCAGTGTTACTCTTACTGTTCTATATGTAAATGATTCAGTGTTACTCTTACTGTGCTATATGTAAATGATTCAGTGTTACTCTCACTGTGCTATATGTAAATGATTCAGTGTTACTCCTACTGTGTTATATGTAAATGATTCAGTGGGACTCTTACTGTGCTATATGTAAATGATTCAGTGTTACTCTTACTGTCCTATATGTAAATGATCCAGTGGGAATTTTACTGTGCTATATGTAAATGATTCAGTGTTACTCTTACTGTGCTATATGTAAATGATTCAGTGGTATTCTTACTGTGCAATATGTGAATGATTCAGTGTTACTCTTACTGTTCTATATGTAAATGATTCAGTGTTACTCTTACTGTGCTATATGTAAATGATTCAGTGTTACTCTCACTGTGCTATATGTAAATGATTCAGTGTTACTCTTACTGTGTTATATGTAAATGATTCAGTGGGACTCTTACTGTGCTATATGTAAATGATTCAGTGTTACTCTTACTGTGCTATATGTATATGATCCAGTGGGAATTTTACTGTGCTATATGTAAAGGATTCAGTGGGACTCTTACTGTGCTATATGTAAATGATTCAGTGCTACTCCTACTGTGCTATATGTGAATAATTCAGTGTTACTCTTACTGTGCTATATGTAAATGATTCAGTGGGACTCTTACTGTGCTATATGTAAATGATTCAGTGGGACTCTTACTGTGCTATATGTAAATGATTCAGTTTTACTCTTACTGTGCTATATGTAAATGATTCAGTGTTACCCTTACTGTGCTATATGTAAATGATTCAGTGTTACTCTTACTGTGCTATATGTAAATGATTCAGTGGGACTCTTACTGTGCTATAGGTAAATGATTCAGTGTTACTCTTACTGTGCTATATGTAAATGATTCAGTGGTAATCTTTCTGTGCTATATGTCAATGATTCAGTGTTACTCTTACTGTGCTATATGTAAATGATTCAGTGGGACTCTTACTCTGCTATATGTAAATAATTCAGTGTTACTCTTACTGTGCTATATGTAAATAGTTCAGTGTTACTCTTACTGTGCTATATGTAAATGATTCAGTGGGACAATTACTGTGCTATATGTAAATGATCCAGTGTTACTCTTACTGTGCTATATGTAAATGATTCAGTGCTAGTCTTACTGTGCTATATGTAAATGATTCAGTGTTACTCTTACTGTGCTATATGTAAATTATTCAGTGTTACTCTTACTGTGCTATATGTGAATGGTTTAGTGTTACTCTTACTGTGCTATATGTAGATGATTCAGTGTTACTCTTACTGTGCTATATGTCAATGATTCAGTGTTACTCTTACTGTGCTATATGTAAATGATTCAGCGTTACTCTTACTGTGCTATATGTAAATGATTCAGTGGGACTCTTACTGTGCTATATGTAAATGACTCAGTGGGACTCTTACTGTGCTATATGTAAATGATTCAGTGTTACTTTTACTGTGCTATATGTAAATCATTCAGTGTTACTCTTACTGTGCTATATGTACATGATTCAGTGTTACTCTTAATGTGCTATATGTAAACGATTCAGTGTTACTCTTACTGTGCTATATGTAAATGGTTCAGTGGGACAATTACTGTGCTATATGTAAAATGATTCATTGTTACTCTTACTGTACCATATGTAAATGATTCAGTGTTACTCTTACTGTGCTATATGTAAATGATTCAGTGGGACTCTTACTGTGCTAAAAGTAAATGATTCAGTGTTACTCTTACTGTGCTATATGTATATGATCCAGTGGGACTGAGACTGTGCTATATGTAAATGATTCAGTGGGACTCTTACTGTGCTATATGTAAATGACACAGTGTTGCTCTTACTGTGCTATTTGTAAATGATTCAGTGTTACTCTTACTGTGCTATATGTAAATGATTCAGTGGGACTCTTACTGTGCTATATGTCAATGATTCAGTGTTATTCTTACTGTGCTATATGTAAATGATTCAGTGGGACTCTTACTGTGCTATATGTAAATGATTCAGTGTTACTCTTACTGTGCTATATGTAAATGATTCAGTGTTACTCTTACTGTGCTATATGTAAATGATTCAGTGTTACTCTTACTGTGCTATATGTAAATGATTCAGTGGGACTCTTACTGTGCTATATGTAAATGATTCAGTGTTACTCTTACTGTGCTATATGTAAATGATTCAGTGTTACTCTTACTGTGCTATATGTAAATGATTCAGTGGGAATCTTACTGTGCTATATGTAAATAATTCAGTTTTACTCGTACTGTGCTATATGTAAATGATTCAGTGGGACTCTTACTGTGCTATATGTAAATGATTCAGTGTTACTCTTACTGTGCTATATGTAAATGATCCAGTGGGACTTTTACTGTGCTATATGTAAATGATTCAGTGGGACTCTTACTGTGCTATATGTAAATGATTCAGTGTTACTCTTACTGTGCTATATGTGAATGGTTCAGTGTTACTCTTACTGTGCTATATGTAAATGATTCAGTGTTACTCTTACTGTGCTATATGTAAATGATTCAGTGTTACTCTTACTGTGCTATATATATATGATTCAGTGCGACTCTTACTTTGCTATATGTAAATGATTCAGTGTTACTCTTACTGTGCTATATGTAAATGATTCAGTGTTACTCTTACTGTGCTATATGTAAATGATTCAGTGGGACTCTTACTGTGCTATATGTAAATGATTCAGTGTTACTCTTACTGTGCTATATGTAAATGATTCAGTGGGACTCTTACTGTGCTATATGTAAATGATTCAGTGGGACTCTTACTGTGCTATATGTAAATGATTCAGTGGGACTCTTACTGTGCTATATGTAAATGATTCAGTGTTACTCTTACTGTGCTATATGTAAATGATTCAGTGTTACTCTCACTGTGCTATATGTAAATGATTCAGTGTTACTCTTACTGTGCTATATGTAAATGATTCAGTGGGACTCTTACTGTGCTATATGTCAATGATTCAGTGTTATTCTTACTGTGCTATATGTAAATGATTCAGTGGGACTCTTACTGTGCTATATGTAAATGATTCAGTGTTACTCTTACTGTGCTATATGTAAATGATTCAGTGTTACTCTTACTGTGCTATATGTTAATGATTCAGTGGGACTCTTACTGTGCTATATGTCAATGATTCAGTGTTACTCTTACTGTGCTATATGTAAATGATCCAGTGGGAATTTTACTGTGCTATATGTAAATGATTCAGTGTTACTCTTACTGTGCTATATGTAAATGATTCAGTGGTATTCTTACTGTGCTATATGTGAATGATTCAGTGTTACTCTTACTGTTCTATATGTAAATGATTCAGTGTTACTCTTACTGTGCTATATGTAAATGATTCAGTGTTACTCTTACTGTTCTATATGTAAATGATTCAGTGTTTCTCTTACTGTGTTATATGTAAATGATTCAGTGGGACTCTTACTGTGCTATATGTAAATGATTCAGTGTTACTCTTACTGTTCTATATGTATATGATCCAGTGGGAATTTTACTGTGCTATATGTAAAGGATTCAGTGGGACTCTTACTGTGCTATATGTAAATGATTCAGTGTTACTCTTACTGTGCTATATGTAAATGATTAAGTGGTACTCTTACTGTGCTATATGTGAATGATTCAGTGTTACTCTTACTGTGCTATATGTAAATGATTCAGTGGGACTCTTACTGTGCTATATGTAAATGATTCCGTGTTACTCTTACTGTGCTATATGTAAATGATTCAGTCTTACTCTTACTGTGCTATATGTAAATGATTCAGTGTTACCCTTACTGTGCTATATGTAAATTATTCAGTGTTACTATTACTGTGCTATATGTAAATGATTCAGTGGGACTCTTACTGTGCTATATGTCAATGATTCAGTGTTACTCTTACTGTGCTATATGTAAATGATTCAGTGGGACTCTTACTGTGCTATATGTCAATGATTCAGTGTTACTCTTACTGTGCTATATGTAAATGATTCAGTGGGACTCTTACTCTGCTATATGTAAATGATTCAGTGTTACTCTTACTGTGCTATATGTAAATAATTCAGTGTTACTCTTACTGTGCTATATGTAAATGATTCAGTGGGAATCTTACCGTGCTATATGTAAATGATCCAGTGTTACTCTTACTGTGCTATATGTAAATGATTCAGTGCTACTCTTACTGTGCTATATGTAAATGATTCAGTGTTACTCTTACTGTGCTATATGTAAACTATTCAGTGTTACTTTTACTGTGCTATATGTGAATGGTTTAGTGTTACTCTTACTGTGCTATATGTAAATGATTCAGTGTTACTCTTACTGTGCTATATGTCAATGATTCAGTGTTACTCTTACTGTGCTATATGTAAATGATTCAGTGTTACTCTTACTGTGCTATATGTAAATGATTCAGTGGGACTTTTACTGTGCTATATGTAAATTATTCAGTGTTACTCTTACTGTGCTATATTTGAATGGTTTAGTGTTACTCTTACTGTGCTATATGTAAATGATTCAGTGTTTCTCTTACTGTGCTATATGTCAATGATTCAGTGGGACTCTTACTGTGCTATATGTAAATGATTCAGTGTTACTCTTACTGTGCTATATGTAAATGATTCAGTGGGACTCTTACTGTGCTATATGTAAATGATTCAGTGGGACTATTACTGTGCTATATGTAAATGATTCAGTGTTACTCTCACTGTGCTATATGTGAATGGTTCAGTGTTACTCTTACTGTGCTATATGTAAATGATTCAGTGTTACTCTTACTGTGCTATATGTAAATGACTCAGTGGGACTCTTACTGTGCTATATGTAAATGATTCAGAGTTACTCTTACTGTGCTATATGTAAATGATTCAGTGTTACTCTTACTGTGCTATATGTAAATGATTCAGTGTTACTCTTACTGTGCTATATGTAAATGATTCAGTGTTACTCTTAGTGTGCTATATGTAAATGATTCAGTGGGACTCTTACTGTGCTATATGTAAATGATTCAGTGTTACTCTTACTGTACCATATGTAAATGATTCAGTGTTACTCTTACTGTGCTATATGTAAATGATTCAGTGTTACTCTTACTGTGCTATATGTAAATGATTCAGTGGGACTCTTACTGTGCTATATGTAAATGATTCAGTGTTACTCTTACTGTGCTATATGTAAATGATTCAGTGTTACTCTTACTGTGCTATATGTAAATGATTCAGTGGTATTCTTACTGTGCTATATGTGAATGATTCAGTGTTACTCTTACTGTGCTATATGTAAATGATTCAGTGTTACTCTTACTGTGCTATATGTAAATGATTCAGTGTTACTCTTACTGTGCTATATATAAGTGATTCAGTGTCACTCTTACTGTGCTATATGTAAATGATTCAGTGGGACTCTTACTGTTCTATATGTAAATGATTCAGTGTTACTCTTACTGTGCTATATGTATATGATCCAGTGGGAATTTTACTGTGCAAATGTAAAGGATTCATTGGGACTCTTACTGTGCTATATGTAAATGATTCAGTGTTACTCTTACAGTGCTATATGTAAATGATTCAGTGGTACTCTTACTGTGCTATATGTGAATGATTCAGTGTTACTCTTAGTGTGCTATATGTAAATGATTCAGTGGGACTCTTACTGTGCTATATGTCAATGATTCAGTGTTATTCTTACTGTGCTATATGTAAATGATTCAGTGGGACTCTTACTGTGTTATATGTAAATGATTCAGTGTTACTCTTACTGTGCTATATGTAAGTGATTCAGTGTTACTCTTACTGTGCTATATGTTAATGATTCAGTGGGATTCTTTCTGCGCTATATGTCAATGATTCAGTGTTACACTTACTGTGCTATATGTAAATGATCTAGTGGGACTTTTACTGTGCTATATGTAAATGATTCAGTGTTACTCTTACTGTGCTATATGTAAATGATTCAGTGGTATTCTTACTGTGCTATATGTGAATGATTCAGTGTTACTCTTACTGTGCTATATGTAAATGATTCAGTGTTACTCTTACTTTGCTATATGTAAATGATTCAGTGTTACTCTTACTGTGCTATATGTAAGTGATTCAGTGTCACTCTTACTGTGCTATATGTAAATGATTCAGTGGGACTCTTACTGTTCTATATGTAAATGATTCAGTGTTACTCTTACTGTGCTATATGTATATGATCCAGTGGGAATTTTACTGTGCAAATGTAAAGGATTCAGTGGGACTCTTAATGTGCTATATGTAAATGATTCAGTGTTACTCTTACAGTGCTATATGTAAATGATTCAGTGGTACTCTTACTGTGCTATATGTAAATGATTCAGTGTTACTCTTACTCTGCTATATGTAAATGATTCAGTGGGACTCTTACTGTGCTATATGTAAATGATTCAGTCTGACCCTTACTGTGCTATATGTAAATGATTCAGTGTTACTCTTACTGTGCTATATGTAAATGATTCAGTGTTACTCTTACTGTGCTATATGTAAATGATTCAGTGTTACCCTTACTGTGCTATATGTAAATGATTCAGTGTAACTCTTACTGTGCTATATGTAAATGATTTAGTGGGACTCTTACTGTGCTATATGTAAATGATTCAGTGTTACTCTTACTGTGCTATATGTAAATTATTCAGTGTTACTCTTACTGTGTTATATGTAAATGATTCAGTGGGACTCTTACTGTGCTATATGTAAATGATTCAGTGTTACTCTTACTATGCTATATGTAAATGATTCAGTGTTACTCTTCCTGTGCTATATGTGAATGGTTCAGTGTTACTCTTACTGTGCTATATGTAAATGATTCAGTGGGACTCTTACTGTGCGATATGTTAATGATTCAGTGTTACTCTTACTGTGCTATATGTAAATAATTCAGTGCTACTCTCACTGTGCTATATGTAAATGATTCAGTGTTACTCTTACTGTGCTATATGTAAATGATTCAGTGGGACTCTTACTGTGCTATATGTAAATGATTCAGTCTGACCCTTACTGTGCTATATGTAAATGATTCAGTCGGACTCTTACTGTGCTATATGTACATGATTCAGTGGGACTCTTACTGTGCTATATGTAAATGATTCAGTGTTACTCTTACTGTGCTATATGTAAATGATTCAGTGTTACTCTCACTGTGCTATATGTAAATGATTCAGTTTTACTCTTACTGTGCTATATGTAAATGATTCAGTGGGACTCTTACTGTGCTATATGTCAATGATTCAGTGTTATTCTTACTGTGCTATATGTAAATGATTCAGTGGGACTCTTACTGTGCTATATGTAAATGATTCAGTGTTACTCTTACTGTGCTATATGTAAATGATTCAGTGTTACTCTTACTGTGTTATATGTAAATGATTCAGTGGGACTCTTACTGTGCTATATGTAAATGATTCAGTGTTGCTCTTACTGTTCTATATGTATATGATCCAGTGGGAATTTTACTGTGCTATATGTAAAGGATTCAGTGGGACTCTTACTGTTCTATATGTAAATGATTCAGTGTTACTCTTACTGTGCTATATGTAAATGATTAAGTGGTACTCTTACTGTGCTATATGTGAATGATTCAGTGTTACTCTTACTGTGCTATATGTAAATGCTTCACTGGGACTCTTACTGTGCTATATGTAAATGATTCCGTGTTACTCTTACTGTGCTATATGTAAATGATTCAGTCTTACTCTTACTGTGCTATATGTAAATGATTCAGTGTTACACTTACTGTGCTATATGTAAATTATTCAGTGTTACTATTACTGTGCTATATGTAAATGATTCAGTGGGACTCTTACTGTGCTATATGTCAATGATTCAGTGTTACTCTTACTGTGCTTATATGTATATGATTCAGTGGGACTCTTACTGTGCTATATGTCAATGATTCAGTGTTACTCTTACTGTGCTATATGTAAATGATTCAGTGGGACTCTTACTCTGCTATATGTAAATGATTCAGTGTTACTCTTACTCTGCTATATGTAAATGATTCAGTGTTACTCTTACTGTGCTATATGTAAATGATTCAGTGGGACTCTTACTGTGCTATATGTAAATGATCCAGTGTTACTCTTACTGTGCTATATGTAAATGATTCAGTGCTACACTTACTGTGCTATATGTAAATGATTCAGTGTTACTCTTACTGTGCTATATGTAAATTATTCAGTGTTACTCTTACTGTGCTATATGTGAATGGTTTAGTGTTACTCTTACTGTGCTATATGTACATGATTCAGTGTTACTCTTACTGTGCTATATGTCAATGATTCAGTGGGACTCTTACTGTGCTATATGTAAATGATTCAGTGTTACTCTTACTGTGCTATATGTAAATGATTCAGTGGGACTCTTACTGTGCTATATGTAAATGATTCAGTGGGACTATTACTGTGTTATATGTAAATGATTCAGTGTTACTCTCACTGTGCTATATGTGAATGGTTCAGTGTTACTCTTACTGTGCTATATGTAAATGATTCAGTGTTACTCTTACTGTGCTATATGTAAATGATTCAGTTTTACTCTTACTGTGCTATATGTAAATGATTCAGTGGGACTCTTACTGTGCTATATGTCAATGATTCAGTGTTATTCTTACTGTGCTATATGTAAATGATTCAGTGGGACTCTTACTGTGCTATATGTAAATGATTCAGTGTTACTCTTACTGGGCTATATGTAAATGATTCAGTGGGACTCTTACTGTGCTATATGTAAATGATTCAGTGGGACTATTACTGTGTTATATGTAAATGATTCAGTGTTACTCTCACTGTGCTATATGTGAATGGTTCAGTGTTACTCTTACTGTGCTATATGTAAATGATTCAGTGTTACTCTCACTGTGCTATATGTAAATGATTCAGTTTTACTCTTACTGTGCTATATGTAAATGATTCAGTGGGACTCTTACTGTGCTATATGTCAATGATTCAGTGTTATTCTTACTGTGCTATATGTAAATGATTCAGTGGGACTCTTACTGTGCTATATGTAAATGATTCAGTGTTACTCTTACTGTGCTATATGTAAATGATTCAGTGTTACTCTTACTGTGTTATATGTAAATGATTCAGTGGGACTCTTACTGTGCTATATGTAAATGATTCAGTGTTACTCTTACTGTTCTATATGTATATGATCCAGTGGGAATTTTACTGTGCTATATGTAAAGGATTCAGTGGGACTCTTACTGTTCTATATGTAAATGATTCAGTGTTACTCTTACTGTGCTATATGTAAATGATTAAGTGGTACTCTTACTGTGCTATATGTGAATGATTCAGTGTTACTCTTACTGTGCTATATGTAAATGCTTCAGTGGGACTCTTACTGTGCTATATGTAAATGATTCCGTGTTACTCTTACTGTGCTATATGTAAATGATTCAGTCTTACTCTTACTGTGCTATATGTAAATGATTCAGTGTTACACTTACTGTGCTATATGTAAATTATTCAGTGTTACTATTACTGTGCTATATGTAAATGATTCAGTGGGACTCTTACTGTGCTATATGTCAATGATTCAGAGTTACTCTTACTGTGCTTATATGTATATGATTCAGTGGGACTCTTACTGTGCTATATGTCAATGATTCAGTGTTACTCTTACTGTGCTATATGTAAATGATTCAGTGGGACTCTTACTCTGCTATATGTAAATGATTCAGTGTTACTCTTACTCTGCTATATGTAAATGATTCAGTGTTACTCTTACTGTGCTATATGTAAATGATTCAGTGGGACTCTTACTGTGCTATATGTAAATGATCCAGTGTTACTCTTACTGTGCTATATGTAAATGATTCAGTGCTACACTTACTGTGCTATATGTAAATGATTCAGTGTTACTCTTACTGTGCTATATGTAAATTATTCAGTGTTACTCTTACTGTGCTATATGTGAATGGTTTAGTGTTACTCTTACTGTGCTATATGTAAATGATTCAGTGTTACTCTTACTGTGCTATATGTCAATGATTCAGTGGGACTCTTACTGTGCTATATGTAAATGATTCAGTGTTACTCTTACTGTGCTATATGTAAATGATTCAGTGGGACTCTTACTGTGCTATATGTAAATGATTCAGTGGGACTATTACTGTGCTATATGTAAATGATTCAGTGTTACTCTCACTGTGCTATATGTGAATGGTTCAGTGTTACTCTTACTGTGCTATATGTAAATGATTCAGTGTTACTCTTACTGTGCTATATGTAAATGACTCAGTGGGACTCTTACTGTGCTATATGTAAATGATTCAGAGTTACTCTTACTGTGCTATATGTAAATGATTCAGTGTTACTCTTACTGTGCTATATGTAAATGATTCAGTGTTACTCTTACTGTGCTATATGTAAATGATTCAGTGTTACTCTTAGTGTGCTATATGTAAATGATTCAGTGGGACTCTTACTGTGCTATATGTAAATGATTCAGTGTTACTCTTACTGTACCATATGTAAATGATTCAGTGTTACTCTTACTGTGCTATATGTAAATGATTCAGTGTTACTCTTACTGTGCTATATGTAAATGATTCAGTGGGACTCTTACTGTGCTATATGTAAATGATTCAGTGTTACTCTTACTGTGCTATATGTAAATGATTCAGTGTTACTCTTACTGTGCTATATGTAAATGATTCAGTGGTATTCTTACTGTGCTATATGTGAATGATTCAGTGTTACTCTTACTGTGCTATATGTAAATGATTCAGTGTTACTCTTACTGTGCTATATGTAAATGATTCAGTGTTACTCTTACTGTGCTATATATAAGTGATTCAGTGTCACTCTTACTGTGCTATATGTAAATGATTCAGTGGGACTCTTACTGTTCTATATGTAAATGATTCAGTGTTACTCTTACTGTGCTATATGTATATGATCCAGTGGGAATTTTACTGTGCAAATGTAAAGGATTCATTGGGACTCTTACTGTGCTATATGTAAATGATTCAGTGTTACTCTTACAGTGCTATATGTAAATGATTCAGTGTTACTCTTACTGTGCTATATGTGAATGATTCAGTGTTACTCTTAGTGTGCTATATGTAAATGATTCAGTGGGACTCTTACTGTGCTATATGTCAATGATTCAGTGTTATTCTTACTGTGCTATATGTAAATGATTCAGTGGGACTCTTACTGTGCTATATGTAAATGATTCAGTGTTACTCTTACTGTGCTATATGTAAATGATTCAGTGTTACTCTTACTGTGCTATATGTTAATGATTCAGTGGGACTCTTACTGCGCTATATGTCTATGACTCAGTGTTACACTTACTGTGATATTTGTAAATGATCCAGTGGGAATTTTACTGTGCTCTATGTCAATGATTCAGTGTTACTCTTACTGTGCTATATGTAAATGATTCAGTGGTATTCTTACTGTGCTATATGTGAATGATTCAGTGTTACTCTTACTGTGCTATATGTAAATGATTCAGTGTTACTCTTACTGTGCTATATGTAAATGATTCAGTGTTACTCTTACTGTGCTATATGTAAGTGATTCAGTGTCACTCTTACTGTGCTATATGTAAATGATTCAGTGGGACTCTTACTGTGCTGTATGTAAATGATTCAGTGTTACTCTTACTGTGCTATATGTATATGATCCAGTGGGAATTTTACTGTGCAAATGTAAAGGATTCAGTGGGACTCTTAATGTGCTATATGTAAATGATTCAGTGTTACTCTTACAGTGCTATATGTAAATGATTCAGTGGTACTCTTACTGTGCTATATGTAAATGATTCAGTGTTACTCTTAGTGTGCTATATGTAAATGATTCAGTGGGACTCTTACTGTGCTATATGTAAATGATTCAGTCTGACCCTTACTGTGCTATATGTAAATGATTCAGTGTTACTCTTACTGTGCTATATGTAAATGATTCAGTGTTACTCTTACTGTGCTATATGTAAATGATTCAGTGTTACCCTTACTGTGCTATATGTAAATGATTCAGTGTAACTCTTACTGTGCTATATGTAAATGATTTAGTGGGACTCTTACTGTGCTATATGTAAATGATTCAGTGTTACTCTTACTGTGCTATATGTAAATTATTCAGTGTTACTCTTACTGTGTTATATGTAAATGATTCAGTGGGACTCTTACTGTGCTATATGTAAATGATTCAGTGTTACTCTTACTATGCTATATGTAAATGATTCAGTGTTACTCTTCCTGTGCTATATGTGAATGGTTCAGTGTTACTCTTACTGTGCTATATGTAAATGATTCAGTGGGACTCTTACTGTGCGATATGTTAATGATTCAGTGTTACTCTTACTGTGCTATATGTAAATAATTCAGTGCTACTCTCACTGTGCTATATGTAAATGATTCAGTGTTACTCTTACTGTGCTATATGTAAATGATTCAGTGGGACTCTTACTGTGCTATATGTAAATGATTCAGTCTGACCCTTACTGTGCTATATGTAAATGATTCAGTGGGACTCTTACTGTGCTATATGTAAATGATTCAGTGGGACTCTTACTGTGCTATATGTAAATGATTCAGTGTTACTCTTACTGTGCTATATGTAAATGATTCAGTGTTACTCTCACTGTGCTATATGTAAATGATTCAGTTTTACTCTTACTGTGCTATATGTAAATGATTCAGTGGGACTCTTACTGTGCTATATGTCTATGATTCAGTGTTATTCTTACTGTGCTATATGTAAATGATTCAGTGGGACTCTTACTGTGCTATATGTAAATGATTCAGTGTTACTCTTACTGTGCTATATGTAAATGATTCAGTGTTACTCTTACTGTGTTATATGTAAATGATTCAGTGGGACTCTTACTGTGCTATATGTAAATGATTCAGTGTTACTCTTACTGTTCTATATGTATATGATCCAGTGGGAATTTTACTGTGCTATATGTAAAGGATTCAGTGGGACTCTTACTGTTCTATATGTAAATGATTCAGTGTTACTCTTACTGTGCTATATGTAAATGATTAAGTGGTACTCTTACTGTGCTATATGTGAATGATTCAGTGTTACTCTTACTGTGCTATATGTAAATGCTTCACTGGGACTCTTACTGTGCTATATGTAAATGATTCCGTGTTACTCTTACTGTGCTATATGTAAATGATTCAGTCTTACTCTTACTGTGCTATATGTAAATGATTCAGTGTTACACTTACTGTGCTATATGTAAATTATTCAGTGTTACTATTACTGTGCTATATGTAAATGATTCAGTGGGACTCTTACTGTGCTATATGTCAATGATTCAGTTTTACTCTTACTGTGCTTATATGTATATTATTCAGTGGGACTCTTACTGTGCTATATGTCAATGATTCAGTGTTACTCTTACTGTGCTATATGTAAATGATTCAGTGGGACTCTTACTCTGCTATATGTAAATGATTCAGTGTTACTCTTACTCTGCTATATGTAAATGATTCAGTGTTACTCTTACTGTGCTATATGTAAATGATTCAGTGGGACTCTTACTGTGCTATATGTAAATGATCCAGTGTTACTCTTACTGTGCTATATGTAAATGATTCAGTGCTACACTTACTGTGCTATATGTAAATGATTCAGTGTTACTCTTACTGTGCTATATGTAAATTATTCAGTGTTACTCTTACTGTGCTATATGTGAATGGTTTAGTGTTACTCTTACTGTGCTATATGTAAATGATTCAGTGTTACTCTTACTGTGCTATATGTCAATGATTCAGTGGGACTCTTACTGTGCTATATGTAAATGATTCAGTGTTACTCTTACTGTGCTATATGTAAATGATTCAGTGGGACTCTTACTGTGCTATATGTAAATGATTCAGTGGGACTATTACTGTGCTATATGTAAATGATTCAGTGTTACTCTCACTGTGCTATATGTGAATGGTTCAGTGTTACTCTTACTGTGCTATATGTAAATGATTCAGTGTTACTCTTACTGTGCTATATGTAAATGACTCAGTGGGACTCTTACTGTGCTATATGTAAATGATTCAGTGTTACTCTTACTGTGCTATATGTAAATGATTCAGTGTTACTCTTACTGTGCTATATGTAAATGATTCAGTGTTACTCTTACTGTGCTATATGTAAATGATTCAGTGTTACTCTTAGTGTGCTATATGTAAATGATTCAGTGGGACTCTTACTGTGCTATATGTAAATGATTCAGTGTTACTCTTACTGTACCATATGTAAATGATTCAGTGTTACTCTTACTGTGCTATATGTAAATGATTCGGTGTTACTCTTACTGTGCTATATGTAAATGATTCAGTGGGACTCTTACTGTGCTATATGTAAATGATTCAGTGTTACTCTTACTGTGCTATATGTAAATGATTCAGTGTTACTCTTACTGTGCTATATGTAAATGATTCAGTGGTATTCTTACTGTGCTATATGTGAATGATTCAGTGTTACTCTTACTGTGCTATATGTAAATGATTCAGTGTTACTCTTACTGTGCTATATGTAAATGATTCAGTGTTACTCTTACTGTGCTATATGTAAGTGATTCAGTGGGACTCTTACTGTGCTGTATGTAAATGATTCAGTGTTACTCTTACTGTGCTATATGTATATGATCCAGTGGGAATTTTACTGTGCTAAATGTAAAGGATTCAGTGGGACTCTTACTGAGCTATATGTATATGATTCAGTGTTACTCTTACTGTGCTATATGTAAATGATTCAGTGGTACTCTTACTGTGCTATATGTGAATGATTCAGTGTTATTCTTAGTGTGCTATATGTAAATGATTCAGTGGGACTCTTACTGTGCTATATGTAAATGATTCAGTCTGACCCTTACTGTGCTATATGTAAATGATTCAGTGTTACTCTTACTGTGCTATATGTAAATGATTCAGTGTTACTCTTACTGTGCTATATGTAAATGATTCAGTGTTACCCTTACTGTGCTATATGTAAATGATTCAGTGTTACTCTTACTGTGCTATATGTAAATGATTCAGTGGGACTCTTACTGTGCTATATGTCAATGATTCAATGGGACTCTTACTGTGCTATATGTAAATGATTCAGTGTTACTCTTACTGTGCTATATGTAAATGATTCAGTGGGACTCTTACTGTACTATATGTAAATGATTCAGTGTAACTCTTACTGTGCTATATGTAAATGACTCAGTGGGACTCTTACTGTGCTATATGTAAATGATTCAGTGTTACTCTTACTGTGCTATATGTAAATGATTCAGTGTTACTCTTACTGTGTTATATGTAAATGATTCAGTGGGACTCTTACTGTGCTATATGTAAATGATTCCGTGTTACTCTTACTATGCTATATGTAAATGATTCAGTGTTACTCTTCCTGTGCTATAAGTGAATGGTTCAGTGTTACTCTTACTGTGCTATATGTAAATGATTCAGTGGGACTCTTACTGTGCGATATGTTAATGATTCAGTGTTACTCTTACTGTGCTATATGTAAATAATTCAGTGCTACTCTCACTGTGCTATATGTAAATGATTCAGTGTTACTCTTACTGTGCTATATGTAAATGATTCAGTGGGACTCTTACTGTGCTATATGTAAATGATTCAGTCTGACCTTACTGTGCTATATGTAAATGATTCAGTGGGACTCTTACTGTGCTATATGTAAATGATTCAGTGGGACTCTTACTGTGCTATATGTAAATGATTCAGTGTTACTCTTACTGTGCTATATGTAAATGATTCAGTGTTACTCTCACTGTGCTATATGTAAATGATTCAGTGTTACTCTTAGTGTGCTATATGTAAATGATTCAGTGGGACTCTTACTGTGCTATATGTAAATGATTCAGTCTGACCCTTACTGTGCTATATGTAAATGATTCAGTGTTACTCTTACTGTGCTATATGTAAATGATTCAGTGTTACTCTTACTGTGCTATATGTAAATGATTCAGTGTTACCCTTACTGTGCTATATGTAAATGATTCAGTGTTACTCTTACTGTGCTATATGTAAATGATTCAGTGGGACTCTTACTGTGCTATATGTAAATGATTCAGTGGGACTCTTACTGTGCTATATGTAAATGATTCAGTGTTACTCTTACTGTGTTATATGTAAATGATTCAGTGTGACCCTTACTGTGGTATATGTAAATGATTCAGTGTTGCTCTTACTGTGCTATATGTAAATGATTCAGTGTTACTCTTCCTGTTCTATATGTGAATGGTTCAGTGTTACTCTTACTGTGCTATATGTAAATGATTCAGTGGGACTCTTACTGTGCTATATGTCAATGATTCAGTGTTACTCTTACTGTGCTATATGTAAATAATTCAGTGCTACTCTCACTGTGCTATATGTAAATGATTCAGTATTACTCTTACTGTGCTATATGTAAATGATTCAGTGGGACTCTTACTGTGCTATATGTAAATGATTCAGTCTGACCCTTACTGTGCTATATGTAAATGATTCAGTGGGACTCTTACTGTGCTATATGTAAATGATTCAGTGGGACTCTTACTGTGCTATATGTAAATGATTCAGTGTTACTCTTACTGTGCTATATGTAAATGATTCAGTGTTACTCTCACTGTGCTATATGTAAATGATTCAGTTTTACTCTTACTGTGCTATATGTAAATGATTCAGTGGGACTCTTACTGTGCTATATGTCAATGATTCAGTGTTATTCTTACTGTGCTATATGTAAATGATTCAGTGGGACTCTTACTGTGCTATATGTAAATGATTCAGTGTTACTCTTACTGTGCTATATGTAAATGATTCAGTGTTACTCTTACTGTGCTATATGTAAATGATTCAGTGGGACTCTTACTGTGCTATATGTAAATGATTCAGTGTTACTCTTACTGTGCTATATGTATATGATCCAGTGGGAATTTTACTGTGCTATATGTAAAGGATTCAGTGGGACTCTTACTGTGCTATATGTAAATGATTCAGTGTTACTCTTACTGTGCTATATGTAAATGATTCAGTGGTACTCTTACTGTGCTATATGTGAATGATTCAGTGTTACTCTTACTGTGCTATATGTAAATGCTTCAGTGGGACTCTTACTGTGCTATATGTAAATGATTCCGTGTTACTCTTACTGTGCTATATGTAAATGATTCAGTCTTACTCTTACTGTGCTATATGTAAATGATTCAGTGTTACCCTTACTGTGCTATATGTAAATTATTCAGTGTTACTATTACTGTGCTATATGTAAATGATTCAGTGGGACTCTTACTGTGCTATATGTCAATGATTCAGTGTTACTCTTACTGTGCTTATATGTATATGATTCAGTGGGACTCTTACTGTGCTATATGTCAATGATTCAGTGTTACTCTTACTGTGCTATATGTAAATGATTCAGTGGGACTCTTACTCTGCTATATGTAAATGATTCAGTGTTACTCTTACTCTGCTATATGTAAATGATTCAGTGTTACTCTTACTGTGCTATATGTAAATGCTTCAGTGGGACTCTTACTGTGCTATATGTAAATGATTCCGTGTTACTCTTACTGTGCTATATGTAAATGATTCAGTCTTACTCTTACTGTGCTATATGTAAATGATTCAGTGTTACACTTACTGTGCTATATGTAAATTATTCAGTGTTACTATTACTGTGCTATATGTAAATGATTCAGTGGGACTCTTACTGTGCTATATGTCAATGATTCAGTGTTACTCTTACTGTGCTTATATGTATATGATTCAGTGGGACTCTTACTGTGCTATATGTCAATGATTCAGTGTTACTCTTACTGTGCTATATGTAAATGATTCAGTGGGACTCTTACTCTGCTATATGTAAATGATTCAGTGTTACTCTTACTCTGCTATATGTAAATGATTCAGTGTTACTCTTACTGTGCTATATGTAAATGATTCAGTGGGACTCTTACTGTGCTATATGTAAATGATCCAGTGTTACTCTTACTGTGCTATATGTAAATGATTCAGTGCTACACTTACTGTGCTATATGTAAATGATTCAGTGTTACTCTTACTGTGCTATATGTAAATTATTCAGTGTTACTCTTACTGTGCTATATGTGAATGGTTTAGTGTTACTCTTACTGTGCTATATGTAAATGATTCAGTGTTACTCTTACTGTGCTATATGTCAATGATTCAGTGGGACTCTTACTGTGCTATATGTAAATGATTCAGTGTTACTCTTACTGTGCTATATGTAAATGATTCAGTGGGACTCTTACTGTGCTATATGTAAATGATTCAGTGGGACTATTACTGTGTTATATGTAAATGATTCAGTGTTACTCTCACTGTGCTATATGTGAATGGTTCAGTGTTACTCTTACTGTGCTATATGTAAATGATTCAGTGTTACTCTTACTGTGCTATATGTAAATGAGTCAGTTTTACTCTTACTGTGCTATATGTAAATGATTCAGTGGGACTCTTACTGTGCTATATGTCAATGATTCAGTGTTATTCTTACTGTGCTATATGTAAATGATTCAGTGGGACTCTTACTGTGCTATATGTAAATGATTCAGTGTTACTCTTACTGGGCTATATGTAAATGATTCAGTGGGACTCTTACTGTGCTATATGTAAATGATTCAGTGGGACTATTACTGTGTTATATGTAAATGATTCAGTGTTACTCTCACTGTGCTATATGTGAATGGTTCAGTGTTACTCTTACTGTGCTATATGTAAATGATTCAGTGTTACTCTCACTGTGCTATATGTAAATGATTCAGTTTTACTCTTACTGTGCTATATGTAAATGATTCAGTGGGACTCTTACTGTGCTATATGTCAATGATTCAGTGTTATTCTTACTGTGCTATATGTAAATGATTCAGTGGGACTCTTACTGTGCTATATGTAAATGATTCAGTGTTACTCTTACTGTGCTATATGTAAATGATTCAGTGTTACTCTTACTGTGTTATATGTAAATGATTCAGTGGGACTCTTACTGTGCTATATGTAAATGATTCAGTGTTACTCTTACTGTTCTATATGTATATGATCCAGTGGGAATTTTACTGTGCTATATGTAAAGGATTCAGTGGGACTCTTACTGTTCTATATGTAAATGATTCAGTGTTACTCTTACTGTGCTATATGTAAATGATTAAGTGGTACTCTTACTGTGCTATATGTGAATGATTCAGTGTTACTCTTACTGTGCTATATGTAAATGCTTCAGTGGGACTCTTACTGTGCTATATGTAAATGATTCCGTGTTACTCTTACTGTGCTATATGTAAATGATTCAGTCTTACTCTTACTGTGCTATATGTAAATGATTCAGTGTTACACTTACTGTGCTATATGTAAATTATTCAGTGTTACTATTACTGTGCTATATGTAAATGATTCAGTGGGACTCTTACTGTGCTATATGTCAATGATTCAGAGTTACTCTTACTGTGCTTATATGTATATGATTCAGTGGGACTCTTACTGTGCTATATGTCAATGATTCAGTGTTACTCTTACTGTGCTATATGTAAATGATTCAGTGGGACTCTTACTCTGCTATATGTAAATGATTCAGTGTTACTCTTACTCTGCTATATGTAAATGATTCAGTGTTACTCTTACTGTGCTATATGTAAATGATTCAGTGGGACTCTTACTGTGCTATATGTAAATGATCCAGTGTTACTCTTACTGTGCTATATGTAAATGATTCAGTGCTACACTTACTGTGCTATATGTAAATGATTCAGTGTTACTCTTACTGTGCTATATGTAAATTATTCAGTGTTACTCTTACTGTGCTATATGTGAATGGTTTAGTGTTACTCTTACTGTGCTATATGTAAATGATTCAGTGTTACTCTTACTGTGCTATATGTCAATGATTCAGTGGGACTCTTACTGTGCTATATGTAAATGATTCAGTGTTACTCTTACTGTGCTATATGTAAATGATTCAGTGGGACTCTTACTGTGCTATATGTAAATGATTCAGTGGGACTATTACTGTGCTATATGTAAATGATTCAGTGTTACTCTCACTGTGCTATATGTGAATGGTTCAGTGTTACTCTTACTGTGCTATATGTAAATGATTCAGTGTTACTCTTACTGTGCTATATGTAAATGACTCAGTGGGACTCTTACTGTGCTATATGTAAATGATTCAGTGTTACTCTTACTGTGCTATATGTAAATGATTCAGTGTTACTCTTACTGTGCTATATGTAAATGATTCAGTGTTACTCTTACTGTGCTATATGTAAATGATTCAGTGTTACTCTTAGTGTGCTATATGTAAATGATTCAGTGGGACTCTTACTGTGCTATATGTAAATGATTCAGTGTTACTCTTACTGTACCATATGTAAATGATTCAGTGTTACTCTTACTGTGCTATATGTAAATGATTCAGTGTTACTCTTACTGTGCTATATGTAAATGATTCAGTGGGACTCTTACTGTGCTATATGTAAATGATTCAGTGTTACTCTTACTGTGCTATATGTAAATGATTCAGTGTTACTCTTACTGTGCTATATGTAAATGATTCAGTGGTATTCTTACTGTGCTATATGTGAATGATTCAGTGTTACTCTTACTGTGCTATATGTAAATGATTCAGTGTTACTCTTACTGTGCTATATGTAAATGATTCAGTGTTACTCTTACTGTGCTATATATAAGTGATTCAGTGTCACTCTTACTGTGCTATATGTAAATGATTCAGTGGGACTCTTACTGTTCTATATGTAAATGATTCAGTGTTACTCTTACTGTGCTATATGTATATGATCCAGTGGGAATTTTACTGTGCAAATGTAAAGGATTCATTGGGACTCTTACTGTGCTATATGTAAATGATTCAGTGTTACTCTTACAGTGCTATATGTAAATGATTCAGTGGTACTCTTACTGTGCTATATGTGAATGATTCAGTGTTACTCTTAGTGTGCTATATGTAAATGATTCAGTGGGACTCTTACTGTGCTATATGTCAATGATTCAGTGTTATTCTTACTGTGCTATATGTAAATGATTCAGTGGGACTCTTACTGTGTTATATGTAAATGATTCAGTGTTACTCTTACTGTGCTATATGTAAGTGATTCAGTGTTACTCTTACTGTGCTATATGTTAATGATTCAGTGGGATTCTTTCTGCGCTATATGTCAATGATTCAGTGTTACACTTACTGTGCTATATGTAAATGATCTAGTGGGACTTTTACTGTGCTATATGTAAATGATTCAGTGTTACTCTTACTGTGCTATATGTAAATGATTCAGTGGTATTCTTACTGTGCTATATGTGAATGATTCAGTGTTACTCTTACTGTGCTATATGTAAATGATTCAGTGTTACTCTTACTGTGCTATATGTAAATGATTCAGTGTTACTCTTACTGTGCTATATGTAAGTGATTCAGTGTCACTCTTACTGTGCTATATGTAAATGATTCAGTGGGACTCTTACTGTGCTGTATGTAAATGATTCAGTGTTACTCTTACTGTGCTATATGTATATGATCCAGTGGGAATTTTACTGTGCAAATGTAAAGGATTCAGTGGGACTCTTAATGTGCTATATGTAAATGATTCAGTGTTACTCTTACAGTGCTATATGTAAATGATTCAGTGGTACTCTTACTGTGCTATATGTAAATGATTCAGTGTTACTCTTAGTGTGCTATATGTAAATGATTCAGTGGGACTCTTACTGTGCTATATGTAAATGATTCAGTCTGACCCTTACTGTGCTATATGTAAATGATTCAGTGTTACTCTTACTGTGCTATATGTAAATGATTCAGTGTTACTCTTACTGTGCTATATGTAAATGATTCAGTGTTACCCTTACTGTGCTATATGTAAATGATTCAGTGTTACTCTTACTGTGCTATATGTAATGATTTAGTGGGACTCTTAGTCTGTGCATATAGTTAAATGATTCAAGTGTTGTTACTCTTACTGTGCTATATGTAAATTATTCATTGTTACTCTTAATGTGATATATGTAAGTCATGGATTATGTGATGTAAAGAAGACCTTACTGTCTATGAAATGTTCGTTTACTTACGTGCTATATGTATGCAGTGCTTACTTGCATAGAATATTCAGTGTACTTTAGGTATGTAAATGATTCAGGGATTACTGCTATTGTAAGATTCAGTTATCTTAGGCTTATGTAAATTTCGTGCTTACTGTGTATTGTAGTGGTTTTACTGTTAGTAATGATCGTGATTTCTTGCTATAATGATTCAGGCTTTGCTATGTATGTTCGGTTAACTTTGTGATATGTAAATGTTATGGCTTTGTATTGTATGATCGTGTTACTTGTGTAAGTAAATGATCATTCTTATGTGTAATGATGATTCGTGTACTCTTACTGTGTTGTAATATTCAGTGTACTTTACTGTATTGTAATGTAGTTTATTTATGTGTATATGTATGATTCAGGTATCTTAGTGTATGATGATCGTGGGACTAGGTAATGTAAAGATCTGTACTTATGTGTATATGTAGATCAGTGATTTAGTGAAATGAAAGGTCGTGGATAGTGTTAGTATTTCATGTTACTCTACTGCTTAGATGTTCTGCTCTATTCTTAGTAATGATTTAGTTGTACTCTTAGTGATTGTAAATGTCAGGACTCTTGCTAGTAAATGATTCAGTTACTCGTGTAATGTAAGTCAGTGTTATTTCTGTGCTTATGATTCAGTGTATTTTATGTACTAGGGGAATTTATGTGCATTTACGTCAGGGGATTTACTGGTATTAAATGTTATGTATTTAGTGTATTTATGTTATGATTCTGTTATATGTAATGTAGTTATTACTTATTTTAATGTTGTTGTTATCTTACTGTGTATTGTAAATATGACTTACTTGCAATTAATTAAGTGTTATTTACTCTTATGTGTATATTGTGTTTTGTGTCTTATGTATAGTATATGATGTGTATCTTATTTCAATGTTAAATATTCGTGGATTTACTGTGCTATGATAGTTTCAGTGTTACTTTATGCTATATGTAAATGATCAGTGGGATTTTTATGTGAATGTATGGACTCATTTGTCCTTTGCTATATTAAATGATTAGTGTTACTTTCTGTGCTATATGTGAATGGTTCAGTGTTATCTTACTGTGCTATATGTAATTTTTACTCTTACTTGCTTATGTAAATGATCTGGATTTATGTGTATATTATATTCGTGTTATTTACTGTATTAATGATTATTTAATTTTTATGTGTATTAGTAATGTTACTGGGGTTATGTTTATGATATTATTTTATTTTTGTTATTATGTTTAGGTAAATATCTGTTATTACTGTCTATGGATTATGTGTTATTTAATGTTATGTATTTTAGTGTTATTGTAAATGATTCAGTGTTATTTACTGTGTTGATTTATGCTATAGTAATGATTAGTGATCTTATTTCTTATGTTAATGT
>JAEAOA010001485.1:0-17544 GCA_016746295.1 Potamilus streckersoni | reverse complement strand
TAAAGTCTGATCTAATTTTGCTATTTCAGTGAAGAGGTTGGAAATACATTCTCCATCTTATTTCTGAGGAAGTCATGCTTAGCAGGTCTTCACGTTCAAAATTGATGATAGCAGTTTAAGTAGTAGGAGAAAGTAAGAATCCGAGCTCAACAACCCCTTCCAGACCTCCAAACAAATACAAAATACCTAGGTAACGTAATAGAAAACCTATTGCAATCAATAATTGCGTTAAGAATCCGAGCTCAACAAATACAAAATACCTAGGTAACGTAATAGAACACCTGTTGCAATCAATAATTGCGCTAAGAATCCGAGCTCAACAACCTCTCTAGACCTCCAAACAAATACAATAGAACACCTGTTGCAAAATACCTAGGTAACAGGTAAAATTTAATTACGTGATCTTCCAGAATAAGCAGAATGATATGTCAGACTCAATTTTCCAAATCATTACGTGGCGATTGTGGA
Source organism: Potamilus streckersoni (assembly GCA_016746295.1). NCBI lineage: Eukaryota > Metazoa > Mollusca > Bivalvia > Unionida > Unionidae > Potamilus > Potamilus streckersoni. The sequence goes on along the minus strand of JAEAOA010001485.1, from coordinate 17,076 downwards.
CTAAATTACGCGTTAGAATTCCAGTAAGGTAAGTGGTATTATACCTCATTACCAACTGTTAATGTCTCAACTGTAGATATCAAAAATATTTCATTATCATGGTGATAGAGGCTAAACTTTATTTTACCGCTCACATAACGACGGGACTCAAACAAATCTTTTATTTGTGATTTGTTAAGAGGGTATTTTTTGTCGATAAAATACACCTTTGACCGATCAAGATCAATTGTAAGTTTGGTGTATTTTTGCTGACTAATCGGACAGTGAAAGTTTTTAAATTCCGCTAGCAACTTTTGATACAATTGTTCGAGATAATTAAAATACTCGCTGTTATCAGATCTGATGAGCGAAAGTTTTAACTTGTCACGGGTACCACTAAAGCATATGCCTGATGTTTCATTATTAATTTCAACTGTCAATGGTTTGTCGTCCATCATTAGATATTTGATTTTGCTACTGTAGCTATTTGTTACTGTCAAATTTTCAAGCATTATTTTTAAAGTTTAGATAAAATTTTAGTTTGCAAAGATAATGTCAAGTATATCTCTATCATCATGACAATACCCAAGTGCAAGTGTATCTACCCCATTTTCGCAATAACGTTTATCATCAAAATTGCTCAAACCGCGTTTGATAAGGACATCTGTTTCGAGCTTATGATGATTTGTCCGAATTGACATAGCTCTTATAAAACTAACACCGCCATCAAGCGCGTACTTGTAGTCATCAAATTTTATAAACTTTTTAACAAAATCACGAGGCAGACCTTTTGCTTTTTTTGTTATTTTATTATTGTCCAATAATACGGCATACATTTTGCTGCGTAATCCGATAAAATATTTGATAGCGCTCGAGTTCATTTCATCTTTAAACTTACCAATAACCTTTTTATTTGTGTCGTCATGAAATTTACTGTCACGTGGGTAATCAGAAAGATCAAACAGATATCTATTATCATGCATGTCCTGATAGATGTCCTCACATTCGATTTCATATACGAGCGAATCAGTATCAGTAAATAATAATCTACTAGCCGGCCATTGATTTTTAACAAAATTATAATGAAAATCGTACATCAGCCACTTTGATAAATCTAACACTGAAGCTCCAACGTAGATCGGCTTGTTTAGTTTTAGATTTGTTTTTCTTCTTTGTATCGCAACAAGATTCTCATTAAAAATTTTCATGCTCACAAAATCATCGTCTGACACAAGTTTGTTTCTGCGATTGACATCATTGACTAGTTCGATATTTACGCGTTTCCTAATATTCTCCATCGTCTTACCAAAAACAGAATTGTTCATCAGTTTGAAAAAGTTTTTCTCAAAATCAGTTTTTGCCGTAGCTCTTCTTGTAGTGTTCGAGTTAATATAACCTCTCATCCACAGTGACTGATTAAATTTTAGTACGCGATGAACTTTTCTCAACACGAGACCAGCATCGACTGCTTGTTTTAAAGCTTTGTAATGCAAAACATAATTACGTTTATGAAGCAAATTTGGTACTAGTTTCTTGACCATGGAATGTTGTCTTGGTAATGCTGACGCTTGTTGTTCTTCTGATAACAAACTATAATCTATGACCATCGATTCCGCACAGAAAGGGTAATCGTTATGCAATTTGTGTAGCGAAGTTGGATAATCGAGATCAACTTCAACGAAATATGAAACATCGTCGGGTATCTTTTTTTCTGTCTCTGATAGAAATTGATCAGCCGTGATCCAATGAAATCCACCAAACGGCATTGATTCTGCCATCGAATACCCGTACAAGTTATTGCAATCTAGATAAACTATATACTTCGAAGGAAGGTCAGGATTATACTCTTTCAAATATTTGTTGTTTGCTTCAGCATATTTCTTCGTTATCACGCTAATACCGCCTCGGATACCTTTTTCAATAAAATTGAACATATCAACATCAGTCAGTAATTCCAACCTTACCTTACTAAACTTTAACAGAGCATCCCATGACAGTCCGGGGGCAGAATAATACCAGCAAGGATCTAGTCCGTAATTATTATAACTCACTTCTCGAAAACTTTCAAAAACATCTGCTAATAATAACACGTCAGTTTTCAAATACAAATCGTGATAATCACCAAAAGTTTCACAATCAAACTCTTTCCAAATATCTTGTGCATACCTGTACTCATCATCAGTTATATTTTCATTTTTAAGTTGTGAGTAAAATTTATCTTTGCCAGGTAAAGATGTTTCATCAAATTTACTCCAATCGTCGAGATATTTGTATGGAAAAACTCCTTTTTTAGCTAATAGATTAAATTTATCTCCAAAACAGTCTCTTAGGTTATCAAATTTACTACAACCTTTCACTAACTCATCTAACGAGGCTGCCATAAACTGCAGGCTGTCAATAAAACGCAATTTACCTAGCGTAACAGACATGTACTTTTCAAAATTATTTGGGATGCATTTGATGACGCTATCGAGTTTTAGACGAGATTTTATATCAGGATCACCAAAAGCTTCTACTATAATATGGCTATCATATCCTCGAAAATTGTGAAGAATAACTGGAATAAAATCTGGAGCATGAAATTTTAAATTACACTGATTATGAGCCGCTCCACGGTACTGTCCAGTCAAATGACAATGGTCATGTACTTTTTTGTCATCATCAAAAGCATTTTCACAAATATAACAAATTTTCGCTTGCTCGTGAGCGGATTCTTGTTGAGGTGTTAATTTTAACATTGGAGTTACTCTTTTCAAACGATAAGTTATATGATCAACTTCGCTGATCAACTGCTTGAGAAGCCAAACAGCTGGATTTTTACCACGATAGAGTTGGATTGGTTTAGATAATCTCGAATCAGCGCAACAAACTACCTTGTACGCTACTCCGCACGGAACATGATTTTGAATTTTTCTTGTACTCGATTGGTTAGGATCATTTTCTACGCCAAGTACAGGTTGAAGTAAGCATTCGAAATCGACGTATATGACGAAAGGAATTTTTAGTTTATGATTATGATGGACAAACTGTAACACGCTATCTTTTTTAGATGGCATTGTTATTCTTTGTACGTCACTACAGTACTGCAAATGCTTTTGTAATGTTTCATTGTCTCTACAACCGTGCAAGCAGCGATAACAAAAGAACTTTTTGTTGTTATTTTTATTATACTGTCTTCCAACTAGTCTGTTAAAGTTTTTGATCCAAACGTAATGATTTTTATAAAACAGTAAATTGATAGTCGATTGTGAAGCTTTTTCTGAAATATACCTCGGATAGACATTTTCTTTTTCATCTAATCCGAAAACGTTAATCGAAATATTATTTTGCTTTTCAAACTTTGGTATTTGATTTTCTGCCACTGGAAAGTCAATACCAGCACAATTTAATCTTGACACGTGACTGATATACTTCTCAACACGATCAGCATTTTTTTCTGTTGGAAATAGCGCGGAAAGAACAGCCCATTGGAAACATTTGCTATCGACGTTTTTTATGTTTATACAGCACTGTTTATTTTTTATTTTTGGTGGCAGGTCGATATACGAACTACCGCGTAATGCGTTATATTTCATCGTGTGAAACAAAATTTCCCTGATCATTTCAAACTTCCAACCCGAACCTAATTCGGTAAATTCTTCTATTTTTTTCCAAATTTCTTGGTGTATTTCATTAGATAGTGACAAAAGATCACTACCAAGTAAAACACGTCTAGATTTTGCGTTGATGTAAGGGTCTGCAATTTCCTTGTTAGTAGATTCTTCCGTCACAAGTAGTTTTGAAAATATAACGTGATATTGCACTAACAATCTTAGACCCTTGTGTTTTTCAAGCTCACGTTTTACAGTCGTCTGTAGCAGATGAAAGAGATTTATTGTAGTAAAATTTACTAAAACAATTTGATTATCAAACTGATAACTATTATCAAAACCTGCAAAAGCAGTCGCTATTTTAACAGGTTCTCCAATAAGACTTCTCTTGGCTATATCACGCAATTTCAACATTATTATACTATAGTCTAATATCTAATTGATAATTTACTCCGCTAAACAACAATTAGAGATAAAAATATCACCTATAATATAATGACAGTAAATCTGACAAGCGCACGTGAGCAAGAGGAATATTACGTTTACCAAAAGTACAACCTGTACGCTGGAAATGCACTTGGTTCGGTTATTAATATCATTACTGGAATATCTGTTGGTAAAGCAACGCCAGCGGGTTATACGATTAGTGTAAAGGGAGATAATACTGAAAGAATTACGATGTTTAGAAAAGATTTTATTTACACGTTATTTTGCGATGACATTCCAGAGGGGAAACGAGTATATCATTATAACGGTAAAGTCACTGATGATAATATTGAAAATTTATCCTTACAAGATGAGTTTCAGCCGCATCCGGTCTTTGATTTATACGAGGCTAACGATCGTGGTATTATAAGAAACAGAAAAACTAAAAAAGTTCTTAGTTCTATGAACAATATGGGATATCTTATAGTAACTGTTAGAGGAACATCGACAGATCGAGTTTGTTATACTGGTCATAGGTTTGTTTACGAGGTGTTCAACGGATCTATACCCAATGGTCTGGTTATTAATCATATCAATAATGTAAAAACAGACAATCGATTGGAAAATCTGGAGCTAGTGACCCAACAGGAAAATGTGAGAAAAGGACGAGGTGGTGGTATTAATTTTAGATGCCCCATAAAACCTGTTATTTCGTTAAACCTTGAAACGGATGAGGAGATCAAATTCAAATCAATTACAGCTGCGGCGAAATATTATAATATAAATCCCAGAGCAGTAAAATTTGTAGCTGATGGAGCAACAAAATCAGCTTTTTCAAACAAATATGATGCTAGTATTATTTTTAGATATGATGATTAATAATATTTTGTAATTCGGTTTTAGTCAAACAATGATGAGCAAATGCTATAATATCATCGCAATCAAATTTTAGCGTCGTTACTGCACTTTCATTAATTTTATTTTTTTCTGCTTCTGTTAGTAATATTTTATGAGAATCACCTTGCATTACAATAACGTCAACGGAATATGAACTATAACCTGACAAGCATTTTCTTACCGCTTCAGTCAGTTCGTGGTAGTTTATTATATTAACTTTTTGGTGATATTTGACCTTGTCAGTCATCTTATAACAACAAATTAGATAAAAAGTATATTATAATATGGATATGATGAAACGACTTGCTAACGATAAGGTCTCCACAATCTCTAATGATATGATAGACAAATCCATTGGTTATAACGAAGATGATATTTTATATAACAACGAGTCTGATGATGATGAAATAGTCACCGTCGTTAACAGATATAATTATAGCAGACCAACCACTGGAAAATATAATGTCAAGTATCACATTGCTAAAAAAATTATAAAATTTAATTTTACCGTTACCGAACAGCAGGTATTTTTGCAGTTAATCAGACCTTTTTTAAACATCAAAATTCCAGACCGACAGAAAAATATAAAATTTGATTTCATATTTGTTAAGATTTTTAATCTTATGACGATCTCTGACGATCGCAGACAATATCTAATATCATTATGTAAACCAGTAAAATGCAAATCTATCAAACGAAAGTATGAGGAAATTTATAATAGCATTATTTCACAGTCGATAAAATCGACCGGGTTGGAATCCAACTGTTAAATTTATCACTATACCCACGCCATTTGACTAAACTTTTATCTCCTTTTTTCCTAATCACTTTTTCGATAACGAAAACATCTTGTTCAGTTTTTTGTAGTTCTTGTTCGTAAAAACTACCTACGATAGGCTCACCTGCCAGATCTTTTAACGCGTACGTTACAGGTACTGTTAAAAGTACTTTATCAACAACAAATACTTCTTCGCTCCAGTTTGGAGTAAATCCTTTTTCAAATATCTTTTTAGTCAAAGAGATTCTAACTTTATCACCGACCTTAAATTTATGTCTGCGGTACATGTTTTCGTTTGCTAATATTGGATTTTTGATAGCGTCATTGGGTGACATTTTGATGGTTCGATGTTTCGTGTTATTATATTCGCCTACGATTTGAGAAAGGTCATCGATGTACCTGTTGGTGTTTTTAGCTGTCATATGTTTGTGTAATTTTTCGTTTAGCGTGTGATTAAATCTCTCGACAACAACGCTTTTGCCTTCGTTTCCTGTAACGTATTTTTTAATATTATTTTGTTCTAGAAACTGCTCAAACTTTTTGTTGAAGAACTCGGCTCCGTGATCAGTCCAGATTTTGTTTGGTTTTCTTTCAGTACTCGTTATTATCTGTTTTAGCGCATCAGTGATTGACGTTCCTGTTTTATCTGAAACTGGCACACTAAAAGCGTATTTGCTGAAAACATCTATAACGTTAAACAAATACTTCTTTGGAGCGCCATCAGCGCCAACGTTAAACTGAGCCAGATTGGATACATCTACCAAATCTATTGCCCAGATATCATCTACAGCGTTTGCAACAACTTTACGTCTCGGAAACTTTTTTTTTTAGGTCTGTGTAGTTCGACTGCAAGATCATCGTATAATACTTTTCCCCGATCGCGAGGCGATTGACGAGACTCTCCGAGTCCAAGTTTATATTTTGCTCCTATCATTCCTTGAACAAATCTTCTATCAAAACGTTCTCGTAGATTTGTTGGCTCCATATCATGTAATTCGTCTAACATTACTTTATCACAATCTGCTTTCGAGTTTTCATGATCACGATAACAGATATCGTGACGCATTGCTATTGCATCCACTTGATTATAAGGCTCTTGTCCTGGCAATGGATTGTCGTTTTCATCTAGTTGTTGATCTAGCGGATTGTAAGGACCAGTATAACGATGACCTGGCAAAGTCCAACCGCCTTTTGGTTTTGGTAATTTTCCAATAATTTTATGTATATCTATACCTAACCCTATTATTTCTCTGTTGTTACAACGTTGACAGTACGTAATGATTTTATCTTGTTCTATGCAAAGATCTTTGTCACAATCACAATTGCATTTCATTTTATTTTATTTTGTTTCATAAGATTAATCGTCGATCAAGATAACTCTATCAACGCTAGATCCTACTTGTTTTTTCAAAAACATACTTTTCTTTCTACCACAGATTGCACAAATACTTTTTAACATCGTTCTATTATTTTTCGTTTTTTCCGTCATCTCATCCTTGTTCTCTGTTTTAGTTTTGCATTTGAGACAGTATGTTGACATTATTATATCAAGGAGTTTAGATAAAATTGATTGCAATATTATCATTCGCATGAGAAGGAAGCTCATCAAATTGTAAAATAAACTTTAAAAAGTTTTTACTCCCAGAGTTTTTACTCCCAGAGTTTTTACTCTGGTGCATTTGTCTGACAAACATGATACAATAATAACCACAAGCTGATGTTCCAATCGGCTGTAGTTGATTAGACGAATAATTTATTTTATCAAATTTTTTAAAAATATATTTTTTTATGAGATCGCTTGGAGGAAGTCCGAACGAATCAAAATAATTGTTATCGTGGACAGCAACCCAGTGGGTGCCAGAGCCATCATTGAAGTTTTCAATATTTACAACACAAGAACCGCCTGTTGGTACGTCATCGAGTTCATCCTTGGAAAATACTCCTCGAAATCCAACAACGTCCTTCAATTTTTCAATGATGTCAAAATTGCTCAATAACGTCTGGTCCCTGGTAGAGTTAATCCGCGTCCGATTCCTAGTAAGTTTGGCAGCAGACTTCCCGCTAGTCCCGCTAGAAGTGGAGCGAAAGGAATAATTCCTCCTTGTTTTGTTTGTTTGCGTTTTGTTGTTTTCTTTTTTTTCGATGATTTTGTTTTTTTCGGCGACTTTTTCGTTGGCATTTTATTTTATACTATTACATAAAACTGAGTGACTATGTCACTGCCGATAGATTTGTTTGATACCACGACCTTCGACTGCTTTCTTTGTTGCGCCAGAGACTGCTCCTGACGCAGCCGCAAGTCCAAGTGTACCAAGTACTGGTAAAACTTTGCTAGCTATTACTGATAACGCTGGTCCAAAAAATCCACCTTCTTTTGACATTGCAGTTACCTGAGAAACAGATAATTTCAACACAAATGGTTTTCCTTTGTCGAGTTTATTGATTTGTTGTTGCGTTAGCATGACTTTTACTGCAATTTTATTTGAAGTTTCCGGAGAGATCATCAAAGAAACAGAGCTGCGTTTAGCAACAGCTGCTGATAATTTTTCAACTTGACCAGATGTTAGGTATATTTCTCGAGTTGTGTATTTGGTTTTCATAATGTTATATCCAAGTTGTTAGATTAAACTTGTACTGTCATTCTTCCTTTGATTGAATCGATGGTCAGAAATCGATCACTAACCAATAGCGCGTATATGTTATACTGTTCACCTGGCACAGCGCCCAGTGTCCACGTGACCTCAATATCTGCAGTCGATCCCACAACACGCTCCAAATGTTTTGATACGTCGAAGTAAAAGATGGGATAGAGCGTTCGAAACTCATCTATTGATATTTGAGATCCACTGTCCGCGTTCTGATATTTTTGCATTGCTTCCATAAGATACATGTACGGCCGAGAGATGTTTCTGGTGGCGTCTTCGGCAAAGTTACATTCGATTGCACGTTCGGGATACTGTTTGGAATTTACTCTCACAAATATTCGTCTAACGTCTGGGTTATCGAATATGGAGTTGTTTATTTCCTGATTGTTACGACGTGCTTGTCGTTGAAATACGACGAACAAGTGTCGCGGTAGTTGTTCGCTGGGCGTGGTCGTTACACGCCATGTGTAATCAGTCGCGTTGGGAATGGCTGTTTGATAAATCCTGTTCTGTTGGAAGTGTATCTTTTTTGTAAAGGTGGCTAGTAAAGATTCGAGCTCCATCATTTTAGCTAATGAAGGGACAACCCGAGGCATCCACAGTGCTAATCTTGTAATAGAAAACTGTCCCTCAGCCACTCCACCGGCGTGTATTATACAATCGTTTTGATCAGCTCGATCTAATATAAGCGTATGTTTTATTCCTCGAAACACTTTGTTATAATCACGGCAAAATCCAAAGATTGTACTTAACGGAAGCATCATCGTTATTTGGCGAGATTCTGCGGCAAATGCTTTTCGTTTGGTAAATCCCTCGTTAAAATTTAATCGTCGTAGATTTTTATTTGCGTTTCTTATTGCATTCGCTACTATAATACCACCAGCTGCATCTGCGGTTAATGCTGGAACAGTGTGTTGTGCAGCTGCATTAGCTCCAGCTGGGTTTAGAATAAGTCTGTTTGCAACATCAGCATCAGCTAGCTCTCCAGTTTTAAACTCGTTCGACACAGTTGTCCCTAGTCCAGTATCTTTGAACCACATCATATTTGTGGCTATTGATCTGGAATAGTCATCGCTAAACGAAACGATGTTTAGTATTGTACTCGCTATGGGTAAGTGCATCGAAATATCTTCTACGGTTTGATTGGCCAGTTGGTATCGTGCACTCTTAAACAAGCTCCAGCCATTATTGACGAGAGCGATTTCTACATTAGCTGCAATATCAGCACCTGCTGCATCTAATATTCGGCCACGCACTTCTAGCATTGCCTTATGAGGTAGTAGAAACACGTCCTCGTCTCTTGTGTTAAAAGTTCTAACTCCGGTTTTATTCGGTTCGTTCGAGTTCTCATCGAGATACTCGACATACTCTAATTCTGTTACAGCATCGTCAGTATCAATTTCTTCTGCAAAGTCGAGATAGTTTTTAGCTGACATTTATTTTATAATCGTTACACAAAATTAAAAGGCAGCAGGGGTCATCGGTTTTGTTTTCTTTACAAGTTTACGTACTATTTCTTCACCACTCGGCGACAATAATTTTTTTGTTGTAGCTATCATAGCTCGTTTTGTTTCTTCTGTTGGCGCAATATCTGATATTACTCGTTTTATTTCAGACACCGTAGGTGTTGTTGAAGGTCCTTTAATCTTATCAGCAATCTTTTGCCCTACTGCAGTGCCTGCTGAAGATGCCGCCCCTGTAGCGAAAGCTTTACCAGCGTCAAGTGCAATGGGCGCTACTTTACGCGCGATTCCTGGAATATTCTCTGCAATTGTTGTAAATATATTTCCAAAAAATCCACCTACAATTTTTCTTCGATAAACTTTTCTTCGTCTCATTTTATAAAATTATGTACACAAAATCACATGCCTAGGCAGTGCGTAGGTGTAAGTAATACGTGACTATCTCGTTGTTCACGTCTATTTGTCGTCCAGATTGGTCTGTGAGTTGCATTGTAATGCTTGTAATTTGATTCTCAGGTGTTATTGGATAGTAGATAATCTGTCGCGGATTGATTTGCATGAGAGAACCCGGTGGGACTTCTGGTGAGAAACTGTAGATCGTTTGCCCGCGGTTGCCTTTTGACGTATAAGATCCAGATGCGATAGAGCAATTGATGAGTATTGTATTTACTTCTGTGATATCTACTGGTAGTTCTCCATCAAATGTCAAAGATTTATCTTCACCGCTGGTATAGTATAAAACTCTAGTAAAACCTAACATCTTTCCAAAACTTCTTTCTTCAAAGATGACTTTCATATTTCTTTTCACTGTTATCCTAGCTCGTAAGGTGTTATAATTCGCCGCTAATTCGAAATTATCAGCATTCCCACCAGCTTTTGTTAGAAGCTCTTTTATTGTTCTGTTTAGATCAGTAATGTTATAAGCTCCTTGTGGAATCTGTAGTTTGTATTGTATATCAATAAACTCTTTTTGTGATGTTGGAGATTGTTTAACATTAACGATTAAAATTTCATCATTAATCCCAGTTTTAATATTCGGCATGGCGTTCCAACAAGTACAAGAAATTAATCCAATCTCATACTGTTTTGCAGGATCTAGTTCTATTGGTGGGTTGTAATTTACTGTAAAATTTGCGCTGTTTCCTGTTATTTGTGATGAATCAAGCAATAATGTTGTTTGCATTATACTAATATTTTAGATAAGATCGCGGTGTAAAATTTCGTACTCAGATGATGTTAGTAATCCATTCGATCTTAGATGATCAAGTATATCAATAATTTCGTTATCAATCTCTACACTTTCATTACCAGCTTCTTTAGAGGATATCAACAGCATTAGCCGATCGACTATGTCTGCGTTTGATGTAAAAACTTTAACTCCACTTCCTTTTTTTTCCGGTAATCTTTTATCTCGCATGTTTTCATATTGTTTGAGTAGTCTTTTAAAATCCCAACCTTTACTATAACCTCCTTCTTTATTTCGATATTGTTTTGCTGTTTTTAGTAAAATTTCAGCCATAATTCCATCTCTAATATAATTGAGTAATGTTAGAATATTTTCTTCATCTTTTTGATCTTTAATTTCTTCATCAGCATGTAAACCATTTTTTATAATTTCTCTTAATTTTTCCATCAAATTATCATAGTTTTCTTTTGACCAATCTCGAATACTATTAATATTAGTGATATTATTATTTTCCATAAACTCTTCATACTCAACATATTCTATTTTAGACCTAGCTTGTCTTCTGTAAAATATGGTAGTATCCTCAAGAGGCATTATTTTTATCATACTTTCTTGTAACGTTTTTTGTTTCTCAGCTAATTCCTCAGTTTGTTCTGACAATTTTTCCATCATACTTCTTATCTCATCTGGATTAACCGTCAATCTTGTTATTGCGTGTTGAAGTTCAAGAGGATTGTTCATTAGCCTGTCAAACTCAGCTTGTCGTGCAGCAGGATCAGCAATGTTTCTTACAAGTTCGTTTACAATTTTTACAGTTTCTTCTTTTGATCTTTCTCCAAGTAAACCAAACAAACCCTTTTCTTTCATTTTTGCTAGTTCTTCTGGAGATGATGTTTGTATTTCTTGCTGCTTGCCAAGCATCGCCTCAGTAACAGGTTTGAAAAATTTGGTTCTTTCTTCTTCTGCTTGAACTTGTCCACGTCGAGCTTCTTCCACCTTTTTCTTAAAAGCTGCTCGAGTTTCGAGAAACTTTTTTAGTAATTCAATTTTCTGTTGATGTTTGTCCATTATTTTTATACGCTTTACAAAATTATATCATAGAAACGTCTCAAGGCAACAACGAAACATCTTGGTTGGATCACGCGCTAGCTTGTCAAATAAAAAGAAACTATATCGATCTTTAGTTGCTCGATGATATAATTCGATAAATCTATCTTTTGTAACATCACCACATTGTTCGTTTGCAATATTTCTCACATCCACATTATCTAGTCCGGGAAATAATATGAAACAACCCGTATTTCGCCTAATAAACCTATCAACATTATAAAAACCTTGGGCAAGATAAACAGAATTACATCTTTTATTACGTGATAGTGAAAAATATGATCTAATCTTGTTCATTTCCTCATTGTTTAGCGGAATATCATCAAAGACGATTATCTTCTGCTCTGACGAATCGAGTTCATTCACTGGAACAAGTTCTTCTGGTTGTTTTATCAAAAATATATCATCACCAATGCCAAGTTCATCACGAAGTTTATCATTATACTCGTTTAATAATTTGTATTTGTCTTGTTGGGGGTTGATGGTGTAAATATACACCTTATCATAGTTAAAGTTATTATTGAGTAAAAGATTTAATAACAAATTTGTTTTACCAGATCCAGTTCGCCCAACAATAAGATAATGACAGTCTGGAAGTTCATTGTTATGTTTATGCTTCACCAATCGCTCGGTGTCAAAGTTTATTATCTTCGCCATCGTATAATTTTATGTTATATTAATCCAACAATTTTGTGTAGAACGGTATGTATAATGAGCTACTATACAAAATTTGGAACATTAGCAGTAGATTTATTAACAGAAGGTTACCAGGGTGACTTATCCAAGTATGCGACTCTTGATAAGCTCAAAAATGAAATCAACAATTTGTTAAACGTTGCAAGTGTAGATCCAAATGAAGTTGTAGTTTTCCAGGACAAACAAGGACGATTAAAGACGAGTAATGTACAACTATCAGATGTACTAGTACGAAATCCTACTGCAGTTGCTAATAATATTGTTACTTTTAACAATCAAGGTAAGATAGAAGATTCGGGTAGGTCAGTTAACGATTATGTTAGAAAAGCAGGTGATTTATTTACGGGAAACATTGCTATGAACCAGAACAAGATCACATACCTTGGAAACCCAACTGAGGATAATGACGCTGCTACTAAGAAATATGTTGATGATCAGGAATCAAAGTACGTGTCGGCGCATGGCGGTATAATGCGTGCATTTCTCAACATGAACAATAATGGCATCAATAATCTTAGAACACCAGAATCTGATTTTGATGCTGTAACAAAGAAATATGTTGATGATATCAACAATGAAATCACCAAGTTCAAAACTGATTTTACTAATCACATCACCACGTTTTTAAATTTTCGCAGAAACATAAACAAAACCAATAACGAATTTTTTGGAAGTCCGCCGTCTGTTGATATTACACTCGATAATATTAACACAAAACTCAACGATATTATTAGTGGAATTCCTAGTATTGTTGAGAAAACAAGTATGATTAAAATTCCTCACAAGCAGATTAAAAATATTGTTTATACTGTTGCTTCTGGAATGTCTACTTGGTCGCCGCAAAATAACACTCTCAAACATACTGCAGAGGTCACTGGTGTGTATAGATTGTCCGTGTTTAGCAGTGCAAAGTTTAATATATTTACATTATTTCCATGGCGTCACTCGACTGATAATTTCTCTGGAACCGTGTCTATTGTGTTAAACAAAGATGTTGAAGAAACTTTTATGCTAATAGCTGATGACAAAAAATTAACTGCTGTGTCATATTGGTATTGTCTGGAATTTGTGGCTGAAACACCTCAACTAGTTACTTAATCAAGCCTGAGATTATGTGAACAAATATTATAATGAAAAAAAGTATAGTTGATTTCAATCATATTTCAAAAGATATTCCAGGACAGGATGTTGACGCACTAATACAATACTACAAATATTATCATAAAAAACTTTGGTGCGTTAAAAAATGTTACAAATATTATAACAAAATACTTCGAGTAATATCATATCTACCCTTGTTAATGACTAGTTCTGGCATAATTTCAAGTGGTATATCATTAAACCCGTTTTTGTTAATCATATCCGGTGTTGGTGTTTCTCTTACAGCAGCTTGTAAAAAAGTTGAACCTAAAATTTTGATTAAAAAGCACGGCTGCTTAACATCAATTATAACTTACAAAAAACTACTTGATCAAATAAGATCTTACCTACGAGGAGTAAAATATAGTATGGACGATTTAATACGTGAATTTCGTATTATTGACAACATGTTAACAGATATTCTTCCCATGAGGATCAGCAAATATGAGAAAGATTATCAAAAGAAGTATGATATAACATAAAATTTTATATAATACCACTTACCTTACTGGAATTCTAATGCGTAATTTAGTCCACAATCGCCACGCTCTGCTAAATCGTAATGATTTGGAAAATTGAGTCTGACACATCATTTTGCTTATTCTAGCAAATCACGTAATTAAATTTTACCTGTTACCTAGGTATTTTGCAACAGGTGTTCTATTGTATTTGTTTGGAGGTCTAGAGAGGTTGTTGAGCTCTGATTCTTAGCGCAATTATTGATTGCAATAGGTTTTCTATTACGTTACCTAGGTATTTTGTATTTGTTGAGCTCGGATTCTTAACGCAATTATTGATTGCAATAGGTTTTCTATTACGTTACCTAGGTATTTTGTATTTGTTTGGAGGTCTGGAGGGGGTTGTTGAGCTCGGATTCTTACTTTCTCCTACTACTGTTTACTAGTAACAATTGTGAAATTACTCTGTGTGTGTGTGTGTGTGTCGGTGTGTGTATGTGTGTGTCGGTGTGTGTGATTTGCATCTTAACATAGCTTTAACAGTTTTTCAGTCATATTGCTATGATGTCACATCATCCTAACACCATCCTCTGAATGCCGAGTAATGAGCAAGGCTGTTAGTACCATTTTTATAAGTCCTTGGTATGACTCAGCTGGGGTTCAAACATGTGACCTCCCACATCCAAGGTGGATGCTCTAATAACTTAGGCCACCGGATTGGTTGAAATGACAGTAAATTGCCGGCTGAAAAAATTAAACTAGAAATTTTAATTTTTATTTTGATTTTATTCAGTGTAAATAAGATGCACAAAAATCAGCAATAAAATAAGAACACATTGGAAAAAGAATTTCTAAATAAAAATATTATAACTATCAAAATATGATAACACTGAAAAGAGCTTTTTTTATAAAACCTGAAGTCAACCTGAACATAGATTTTATAAGTGTGTCCACTGAAACAAGGGCTATTAATATTAAAACTGGTTCAACCATTCTTGAGAAGTAGACAATAGGTTCTCTGCATGGATGCCAATGAAATCATAAATTGCTATGAGAGCCATCAGAGATAAAATGCTAACATATCATGTCCTAAGAAACATTCCTACCAAGTATGATAAAAAAATTGGTTCAGTAACTATAAAGAAACTATTCTTGTACATGATGAAAGAAGCTACAATATAGCTTGTGGACCAATACTGGACAGTTTTAACATATCAGGTCATACATGTATATAAATTCCTATGGAGCTGTAGCCAATTTAGAAATGTTAAAAATGTTTTCCTTATGACTGCTAAAGAAGCCACGCTGCTGATAAAGTAGCCATCACAATTTTGATCAAGAATGTCCTAAGCAATATTCCTACCAAGAATGACTGGCCAGGCTATTTTTCTTGAGAAGATACTGAGGACAGGTTTTACAAACAGATGCAAAGAAAGCCTCACCTCTCTAGCAACCATGCCTGATAAAATTTTAAAACAGCATTCCAAAATTATTCAAACTGGTTGAGATATTCTGGAGAGGAAGTTGAAAATAGGTTTTTATTTCTGTAACCCTTGTTGCAAGGGGACACATCCCAATAAACTTTTTGTAGATCATATCTTGGAAATTTATAGCTAATGAATAGGTAAAGACATCTTTCTGTAGCAATCTAAATCATGACTCCTTAGCTTTTTCACCTTATCACAAGGCTATCATTAGAGGACTCTAGTTCACAGTCATTCCTCTGATGAAGGCCTTGTGATATGGTTAAGGCCTTGTGATATGGTTAAGGCCTTGTGATATGGTCAAGGCCTTGTGATATGGTCAAGGCCTTGTGATATATCAAGGCCTTGTGATAAGGTAAAAAACTAAGACTACACAGTTCATGTCCTAGAAAATATTCCCAGCAATTCTAATTAAAACTGAATTAATAGGGGTTTTCTTTGCTGAGAAGTTGAAAATATCAACCTTGATGGATAACAGATAATGCAGGTCAAACAAAGAGCCTTACTATTCAACTAACTTAACTGTAACAGTCCACCCCCCTTACTTTCTCTCTCTCTTTTTCCAATCAGACATAAACATAGTTAAGCCTAAGTGGCCAAGATTTTCAATTTCGGTCAAATGCAACCCAATATTGATTTTAGAAATTACTCTTTTATCCTGTGTGAGAATCTAAGACCCATTTTCTGTTAATCTCATAATCTCTTTCCCAAAGGATAAATTGTCATTGATTAGTCATTTCTATGCTTACAGAATTATAGCTCTCTTTAATACTTACTCTGACATAAGTTTAAGTCAATGACTATTCTCAGTCACTTTATTTCTAATTAATTACATCAAGTCCTACTCTCCATCATGTGTATGAGGCAAGACAGCCAGCTTTTTCAGTATTTCCAATACACTACTGAATAATAATTATGTAAAAATATTGCCATATATACTCACATATAACATCAGTCAAACAACAATGATCTTAATCCGCTGTTGCATAATATACCTGCAGATCAGGATCTGTGTTGTTTGTTCTAATGTTTACTCCTAACATACTGCACAGACCCAGATCTGTCAGCACATTATGTGACAGAAGATCTGGATCTGTGCAGGCGTAGTTTGGACTTGTAAGCAAGTAAGAACAGTATATCCTCTATAGATGTAAACTGGGTCTGGTTGGAATCAATATTTTTAATTATAAACCTATTAAAGGATTGAGAAGCATGTACAGTTTCTTA